>CAWWDJ010000289.1:0-20931 GCA_963942525.1 Ptychoptera contaminata | reverse complement strand
TGCTTCGGTAATCCATTAAACATCAATGTAGATCATTGGCGTACTCACACCAACATTATCTTGCCCTTAAGATACCTAAAATAATAAAAAAAAACTCAATTAAATCATAAGTGACATTACATATGCATAAACATACCATCATGTCATTAAAAATTAACTTAAGATGCTCAGGAAATCCATAAAACACCACCCAACGGCATTAACATACCCACAATTAGGTCTGTGGTACATAGAATACTGTCCGGCTGCTTCGGTAATCCATTAAACATCAATGTAGATCATTGGCGTACTCACACCAACATTATCTTGCCCTTAAGATACCTAAAATAATAAAAAAAAACTCAATTAAATCATAAGTGACATTACATATGCATAAACATACCATCATGTCATTAAAAATTAACTTAAGATGCTAATCCATAAAACACCACCCAACGGCATTAACATACCCACAATTAGGTCTGTGGTACATAGAATACTGTCCGGCTGCTTCGGTAATCCATTAAACATCAATGTAGATCATTGGCGTACTCACACCAACATTATCTTGCCCTTAAGATACCTAA
The DNA here is from genome assembly GCA_963942525.1 of Ptychoptera contaminata. Taxonomy (NCBI): domain Eukaryota; kingdom Metazoa; phylum Arthropoda; class Insecta; order Diptera; family Ptychopteridae; genus Ptychoptera; species Ptychoptera contaminata. The sequence goes on along the minus strand of CAWWDJ010000289.1, from coordinate 20,365 downwards.
AATAATAAAAAAAAACTCAATTAAATCATAAGTGACATTACATATGCATAAACATACCATCATGTCATTAAAAATTAACTTAAGATGCTCAGGAAATCCATAAAACACCACCCAACGGCATTAACATACCCACAATTAGGTCTGTGGTACATAGAATACTGTCCGGCTGCTTCGGTAATCCATTAAACATCAATGTAGATCATTGGCGTACTCACACCAACATTATCTTGCCCTTAAGATACCTAAAATAATAAAAAAAAAACTCAATTAAATCATAAGTGACATTACATATGCATAAACATACCATCATGTCATTAAAAATTAACTTAAGATGCTCAGGAAATCCATAAAACACCACCCAACGGCATTAACATACCCACAATTAGGTCTGTGGTACATAGAATACTGTCCGGCTGCTTCGGTAATCCATTAAACATCAATGTAGATCATTGGCGTACTCACACCAACATTATCTTGCCCTTAAGATACCTAAAATAATAAAAAAAAACTCAATTAAATCATAAGTGACATTACATATGCATAAACATACCATCATGTCATTAAAAATTAACTTAAGATGCTCAGGAAATCCATAAAACACCACCCAACGGCATTAACATACCCACAATTAGGTCTGTGGTACATAGAATACTGTCCGGCTGCTTCGGTAATCCATTAAACATCAATGTAGATCATTGGCGTACTCACACCAACATTATCTTGCCCTTAAGATACCTAAAATAATAAAAAAAAACTCAATTAAATCATAAGTGACATTACATATGCATAAACATACCATCATGTCATTAAAAATTAACTTAAGATGCTCAGGAAATCCATAAAACACCACCCAACGGCATTAACATACCCACAATTAGGTCTGTGGTACATAGAATACTGTCCGGCTGCTTCGGTAATCCATTAAACATCAATGTAGATCATTGGCGTACTCACACCAACATTATCTTGCCCTTAAGATACCTAAAATAATAAAAAAAAACTCAATTAAATCATAAGTGACATTACATATGCATAAACATACCATCATGTCATTAAAAATTAACTTAAGATGCTCAGGAAATCCATAAAACACCACCCAACGGCATTAACATACCCACAATTAGGTCTGTGGTACATAGAATACTGTCCGGCTGCTTCGGTAATCCATTAAACATCAATGTAGATCATTGGCGTACTCACACCAACATTATCTTGCCCTTAAGATACCTAAAATAATAAAAAAAAAACTCAATTAAATCATAAGTGACATTACATATGCATAAACATACCATCATGTCATTAAAAATTAACTTAAGATGCTCAGGAAATCCATAAAACACCACCCAACGGCATTAACATACCCACAATTAGGTCTGTGGTACATAGAATACTGTCCGGCTGCTTCGGTAATCCATTAAACATCAATGTAGATCATTGGCGTACTCACACCAACATTATCTTGCCCTTAAGATACCTAAAATAATAAAAAAAAAACTCAATTAAATCATAAGTGACATTACATATGCATAAACATACCATCATGTCATTAAAAATTAACTTAAGATGCTCAGGAAATCCATAAAACACCACCCAACGGCATTAACATACCCACAATTAGGTCTGTGGTACATAGAATACTGTCCGGCTGCTTCGGTAATCCATTAAACATCAATGTAGATCATTGGCGTACTCACACCAACATTATCTTGCCCTTAAGATACCTAAAATAATAAAAAAAAACTCAATTAAATCATAAGTGACATTACATATGCATAAACATACCATCATGTCATTAAAAATTAACTTAAGATGCTCAGGAAATCCATAAAACACCACCCAACGGCATTAACATACCCACAATTAGGTCTGTGGTACATAGAATACTGTCCGGCTGCTTCGGTAATCCATTAAACATCAATGTAGATCATTGGCGTACTCACACCAACATTATCTTGCCCTTAAGATACCTAAAATAATAAAAAAAAACTCAATTAAATCATAAGTGACATTACATATGCATAAACATACCATCATGTCATTAAAAATTAACTTAAGATGCTCAGGAAATCCATAAAACACCACCCAACGGCATTAACATACCCACAATTAGGTCTGTGGTACATAGAATACTGTCCGGCTGCTTCGGTAATCCATTAAAACATCAATGTAGATCATTGGCGTACTCACACCAACATTATCTTGCCCTTAAGATACCTAAAATAATAAAAAAAAACTCAATTAAATCATAAGTGACATTACATATGCATAAACATACCATCATGTCATTAAAAATTAACTTAAGATGCTCAGGAAATCCATAAAACACCACCCAACGGCATTAACATACCCACAATTAGGTCTGTGGTACATAGAATACTGTCCGGCTGCTTCGGTAATCCATTAAACATCAATGTAGATCATTGGCGTACTCACACCAACATTATCTTGCCCTTAAGATACCTAAAATAATAAAAAAAAAACTCAATTAAATCATAAGTGACATTACATATGCATAAACATACCATCATGTCATTAAAAATTAACTTAAGATGCTCAGGAAATCCATAAAACACCACCCAACGGCATTAACATACCCACAATTAGGTCTGTGGTACATAGAATACTGTCCGGCTGCTTCGGTAATCCATTAAACATCAATGTAGATCATTGGCGTACTCACACCAACATTATCTTGCCCTTAAGATACCTAAAATAATAAAAAAAAACTCAATTAAATCATAAGTGACATTACATATGCATAAACATACCATCATGTCATTAAAAATTAACTTAAGATGCTCAGGAAATCCATAAAACACCACCCAACGGCATTAACATACCCACAATTAGGTCTGTGGTACATAGAATACTGTCCGGCTGCTTCGGTAATCCATTAAACATCAATGTAGATCATTGGCGTACTCACACCAACATTATCTTGCCCTTAAGATACCTAAAATAATAAAAAAAAACTCAATTAAATCATAAGTGACATTACATATGCATAAACATACCATCATGTCATTAAAAATTAACTTAAGATGCTCAGGAAATCCATAAAACACCACCCAACGGCATTAACATACCCACAATTAGGTCTGTGGTACATAGAATACTGTCCGGCTGCTTCGGTAATCCATTAAACATCAATGTAGATCATTGGCGTACTCACACCAACATTATCTTGCCCTTAAGATACCTAAAATAATAAAAAAAAACTCAATTAAATCATAAGTGACATTACATATGCATAAACATACCATCATGTCATTAAAAATTAACTTAAGATGCTCAGGAAATCCATAAAACACCACCCAACGGCATTAACATACCCACAATTAGGTCTGTGGTACATAGAATACTGTCCGGCTGCTTCGGTAATCCATTAAACATCAATGTAGATCATTGGCGTACTCACACCAACATTATCTTGCCCTTAAGATACCTAAAATAATAAAAAAAAACTCAATTAAATCATAAGTGACATTACATATGCATAAACATACCATCATGTCATTAAAAATTAACTTAAGATGCTCAGGAAATCCATAAAACACCACCCAACGGCATTAACATACCCACAATTAGGTCTGTGGTACATAGAATACTGTCCGGCTGCTTCGGTAATCCATTAAACATCAATGTAGATCATTGGCGTACTCACACCAACATTATCTTGCCCTTAAGATACCTAAAATAATAAAAAAAAACTCAATTAAATCATAAGTGACATTACATATGCATAAACATACCATCATGTCATTAAAAATTAACTTAAGATGCTCAGGAAATCCATAAAACACCACCCAACGGCATTAACATACCCACAATTAGGTCTGTGGTACATAGAATACTGTCCGGCTGCTTCGGTAATCCATTAAACATCAATGTAGATCATTGGCGTACTCACACCAACATTATCTTGCCCTTAAGATACCTAAAATAATAAAAAAAAACTCAATTAAATCATAAGTGACATTACATATGCATAAACATACCATCATGTCATTAAAAATTAACTTAAGATGCTCAGGAAATCCATAAAACACCACCCAACGGCATTAACATACCCACAATTAGGTCTGTGGTACATAGAATACTGTCCGGCTGCTTCGGTAATCCATTAAACATCAATGTAGATCATTGGCGTACTCACACCAACATTATCTTGCCCTTAAGATACCTAAAATAATAAAAAAAAACTCAATTAAATCATAAGTGACATTACATATGCATAAACATACCATCATGTCATTAAAAATTAACTTAAGATGCTCAGGAAATCCATAAAACACCACCCAACGGCATTAACATACCCACAATTAGGTCTGTGGTACATAGAATACTGTCCGGCTGCTTCGGTAATCCATTAAACATCAATGTAGATCATTGGCGTACTCACACCAACATTATCTTGCCCTTAAGATACCTAAAATAATAAAAAAAAACTCAATTAAATCATAAGTGACATTACATATGCATAAACATACCATCATGTCATTAAAAATTAACTTAAGATGCTCAGGAAATCCATAAAACACCACCCAACGGCATTAACATACCCACAATTAGGTCTGTGGTACATAGAATACTGTCCGGCTGCTTCGGTAATCCATTAAACATCAATGTAGATCATTGGCGTACTCACACCAACATTATCTTGCCCTTAAGATACCTAAAATAATAAAAAAAAACTCAATTAAATCATAAGTGACATTACATATGCATAAACATACCATCATGTCATTAAAAATTAACTTAAGATGCTCAGGAAATCCATAAAACACCACCCAACGGCATTAACATACCCACAATTAGGTCTGTGGTACATAGAATACTGTCCGGCTGCTTCGGTAATCCATTAAACATCAATGTAGATCATTGGCGTACTCACACCAACATTATCTTGCCCTTAAGATACCTAAAATAATAAAAAAAAACTCAATTAAATCATAAGTGACATTACATATGCATAAACATACCATCATGTCATTAAAAATTAACTTAAGATGCTCAGGAAATCCATAAAACACCACCCAACGGCATTAACATACCCACAATTAGGTCTGTGGTACATAGAATACTGTCCGGCTGCTTCGGTAATCCATTAAACATCAATGTAGATCATTGGCGTACTCACACCAACATTATCTTGCCCTTAAGATACCTAAAATAATAAAAAAAAACTCAATTAAATCATAAGTGACATTACATATGCATAAACATACCATCATGTCATTAAAAATTAACTTAAGATGCTCAGGAAATCCATAAAACACCACCCAACGGCATTAACATACCCACAATTAGGTCTGTGGTACATAGAATACTGTCCGGCTGCTTCGGTAATCCATTAAACATCAATGTAGATCATTGGCGTACTCACACCAACATTATCTTGCCCTTAAGATACCTAAAATAATAAAAAAAAACTCAATTAAATCATAAGTGACATTACATATGCATAAACATACCATCATGTCATTAAAAATTAACTTAAGATGCTCAGGAAATCCATAAAACACCACCCAACGGCATTAACATACCCACAATTAGGTCTGTGGTACATAGAATACTGTCCGGCTGCTTCGGTAATCCATTAAACATCAATGTAGATCATTGGCGTACTCACACCAACATTATCTTGCCCTTAAGATACCTAAAATAATAAAAAAAAACTCAATTAAATCATAAGTGACATTACATATGCATAAACATACCATCATGTCATTAAAAATTAACTTAAGATGCTCAGGAAATCCATAAAACACCACCCAACGGCATTAACATACCCACAATTAGGTCTGTGGTACATAGAATACTGTCCGGCTGCTTCGGTAATCCATTAAACATCAATGTAGATCATTGGCGTACTCACACCAACATTATCTTGCCCTTAAGATACCTAAAATAATAAAAAAAAACTCAATTAAATCATAAGTGACATTACATATGCATAAACATACCATCATGTCATTAAAAATTAACTTAAGATGCTCAGGAAATCCATAAAACACCACCCAACGGCATTAACATACCCACAATTAGGTCTGTGGTACATAGAATACTGTCCGGCTGCTTCGGTAATCCATTAAACATCAATGTAGATCATTGGCGTACTCACACCAACATTATCTTGCCCTTAAGATACCTAAAATAATAAAAAAAAACTCAATTAAATCATAAGTGACATTACATATGCATAAACATACCATCATGTCATTAAAAATTAACTTAAGATGCTCAGGAAATCCATAAAACACCACCCAACGGCATTAACATACCCACAATTAGGTCTGTGGTACATAGAATACTGTCCGGCTGCTTCGGTAATCCATTAAACATCAATGTAGATCATTGGCGTACTCACACCAACATTATCTTGCCCTTAAGATACCTAAAATAATAAAAAAAAACTCAATTAAATCATAAGTGACATTACATATGCATAAACATACCATCATGTCATTAAAAATTAACTTAAGATGCTCAGGAAATCCATAAAACACCACCCAACGGCATTAACATACCCACAATTAGGTCTGTGGTACATAGAATACTGTCCGGCTGCTTCGGTAATCCATTAAACATCAATGTAGATCATTGGCGTACTCACACCAACATTATCTTGCCCTTAAGATACCTAAAATAATAAAAAAAAACTCAATTAAATCATAAGTGACATTACATATGCATAAACATACCATCATGTCATTAAAAATTAACTTAAGATGCTCAGGAAATCCATAAAACACCACCCAACGGCATTAACATACCCACAATTAGGTCTGTGGTACATAGAATACTGTCCGGCTGCTTCGGTAATCCATTAAACATCAATGTAGATCATTGGCGTACTCACACCAACATTATCTTGCCCTTAAGATACCTAAAATAATAAAAAAAAACTCAATTAAATCATAAGTGACATTACATATGCATAAACATACCATCATGTCATTAAAAATTAACTTAAGATGCTCAGGAAATCCATAAAACACCACCCAACGGCATTAACATACCCACAATTAGGTCTGTGGTACATAGAATACTGTCCGGCTGCTTCGGTAATCCATTAAACATCAATGTAGATCATTGGCGTACTCACACCAACATTATCTTGCCCTTAAGATACCTAAAATAATAAAAAAAAACTCAATTAAATCATAAGTGACATTACATATGCATAAACATACCATCATGTCATTAAAAATTAACTTAAGATGCTCAGGAAATCCATAAAACACCACCCAACGGCATTAACATACCCACAATTAGGTCTGTGGTACATAGAATACTGTCCGGCTGCTTCGGTAATCCATTAAACATCAATGTAGATCATTGGCGTACTCACACCAACATTATCTTGCCCTTAAGATACCTAAAATAATAAAAAAAAACTCAATTAAATCATAAGTGACATTACATATGCATAAACATACCATCATGTCATTAAAAATTAACTTAAGATGCTCAGGAAATCCATAAAACACCACCCAACGGCATTAACATACCCACAATTAGGTCTGTGGTACATAGAATACTGTCCGGCTGCTTCGGTAATCCATTAAACATCAATGTAGATCATTGGCGTACTCACACCAACATTATCTTGCCCTTAAGATACCTAAAATAATAAAAAAAAACTCAATTAAATCATAAGTGACATTACATATGCATAAACATACCATCATGTCATTAAAAATTAACTTAAGATGCTCAGGAAATCCATAAAACACCACCCAACGGCATTAACATACCCACAATTAGGTCTGTGGTACATAGAATACTGTCCGGCTGCTTCGGTAATCCATTAAACATCAATGTAGATCATTGGCGTACTCACACCAACATTATCTTGCCCTTAAGATACCTAAAATAATAAAAAAAAACTCAATTAAATCATAAGTGACATTACATATGCATAAACATACCATCATGTCATTAAAAATTAACTTAAGATGCTCAGGAAATCCATAAAACACCACCCAACGGCATTAACATACCCACAATTAGGTCTGTGGTACATAGAATACTGTCCGGCTGCTTCGGTAATCCATTAAACATCAATGTAGATCATTGGCGTACTCACACCAACATTATCTTGCCCTTAAGATACCTAAAATAATAAAAAAAAACTCAATTAAATCATAAGTGACATTACATATGCATAAACATACCATCATGTCATTAAAAATTAACTTAAGATGCTCAGGAAATCCATAAAACACCACCCAACGGCATTAACATACCCACAATTAGGTCTGTGGTACATAGAATACTGTCCGGCTGCTTCGGTAATCCATTAAACATCAATGTAGATCATTGGCGTACTCACACCAACATTATCTTGCCCTTAAGATACCTAAAATAATAAAAAAAAACTCAATTAAATCATAAGTGACATTACATATGCATAAACATACCATCATGTCATTAAAAATTAACTTAAGATGCTCAGGAAATCCATAAAACACCACCCAACGGCATTAACATACCCACAATTAGGTCTGTGGTACATAGAATACTGTCCGGCTGCTTCGGTAATCCATTAAACATCAATGTAGATCATTGGCGTACTCACACCAACATTATCTTGCCCTTAAGATACCTAAAATAATAAAAAAAAACTCAATTAAATCATAAGTGACATTACATATGCATAAACATACCATCATGTCATTAAAAATTAACTTAAGATGCTCAGGAAATCCATAAAACACCACCCAACGGCATTAACATACCCACAATTAGGTCTGTGGTACATAGAATACTGTCCGGCTGCTTCGGTAATCCATTAAACATCAATGTAGATCATTGGCGTACTCACACCAACATTATCTTGCCCTTAAGATACCTAAAATAATAAAAAAAAACTCAATTAAATCATAAGTGACATTACATATGCATAAACATACCATCATGTCATTAAAAATTAACTTAAGATGCTCAGGAAATCCATAAAACACCACCCAACGGCATTAACATACCCACAATTAGGTCTGTGGTACATAGAATACTGTCCGGCTGCTTCGGTAATCCATTAAACATCAATGTAGATCATTGGCGTACTCACACCAACATTATCTTGCCCTTAAGATACCTAAAATAATAAAAAAAAACTCAATTAAATCATAAGTGACATTACATATGCATAAACATACCATCATGTCATTAAAAATTAACTTAAGATGCTCAGGAAATCCATAAAACACCACCCAACGGCATTAACATACCCACAATTAGGTCTGTGGTACATAGAATACTGTCCGGCTGCTTCGGTAATCCATTAAACATCAATGTAGATCATTGGCGTACTCACACCAACATTATCTTGCCCTTAAGATACCTAAAATAATAAAAAAAAACTCAATTAAATCATAAGTGACATTACATATGCATAAACATACCATCATGTCATTAAAAATTAACTTAAGATGCTCAGGAAATCCATAAAACACCACCCAACGGCATTAACATACCCACAATTAGGTCTGTGGTACATAGAATACTGTCCGGCTGCTTCGGTAATCCATTAAACATCAATGTAGATCATTGGCGTACTCACACCAACATTATCTTGCCCTTAAGATACCTAAAATAATAAAAAAAAACTCAATTAAATCATAAGTGACATTACATATGCATAAACATACCATCATGTCATTAAAAATTAACTTAAGATGCTCAGGAAATCCATAAAACACCACCCAACGGCATTAACATACCCACAATTAGGTCTGTGGTACATAGAATACTGTCCGGCTGCTTCGGTAATCCATTAAACATCAATGTAGATCATTGGCGTACTCACACCAACATTATCTTGCCCTTAAGATACCTAAAATAATAAAAAAAAACTCAATTAAATCATAAGTGACATTACATATGCATAAACATACCATCATGTCATTAAAAATTAACTTAAGATGCTCAGGAAATCCATAAAACACCACCCAACGGCATTAACATACCCACAATTAGGTCTGTGGTACATAGAATACTGTCCGGCTGCTTCGGTAATCCATTAAACATCAATGTAGATCATTGGCGTACTCACACCAACATTATCTTGCCCTTAAGATACCTAAAATAATAAAAAAAAACTCAATTAAATCATAAGTGACATTACATATGCATAAACATACCATCATGTCATTAAAAATTAACTTAAGATGCTCAGGAAATCCATAAAACACCACCCAACGGCATTAACATACCCACAATTAGGTCTGTGGTACATAGAATACTGTCCGGCTGCTTCGGTAATCCATTAAACATCAATGTAGATCATTGGCGTACTCACACCAACATTATCTTGCCCTTAAGATACCTAAAATAATAAAAAAAAACTCAATTAAATCATAAGTGACATTACATATGCATAAACATACCATCATGTCATTAAAAATTAACTTAAGATGCTCAGGAAATCCATAAAACACCACCCAACGGCATTAACAGTACCCACAATTAGGTCTGTGGTACATAGAATACTGTCCGGCTGCTTCGGTAATCCATTAAACATCAATGTAGATCATTGGCGTACTCACACCAACATTATCTTGCCCTTAAGATACCTAAAATAATAAAAAAAAACTCAATTAAATCATAAGTGACATTACATATGCATAAACATACCATCATGTCATTAAAAATTAACTTAAGATGCTCAGGAAATCCATAAAACACCACCCAACGGCATTAACATACCCACAATTAGGTCTGTGGTACATAGAATACTGTCCGGCTGCTTCGGTAATCCATTAAACATCAATGTAGATCATTGGCGTACTCACACCAACATTATCTTGCCCTTAAGATACCTAAAATAATAAAAAAAAACTCAATTAAATCATAAGTGACATTACATATGCATAAACATACCATCATGTCATTAAAAATTAACTTAAGATGCTCAGGAAATCCATAAAACACCACCCAACGGCATTAACATACCCACAATTAGGTCTGTGGTACATAGAATACTGTCCGGCTGCTTCGGTAATCCATTAAACATCAATGTAGATCATTGGCGTACTCACACCAACATTATCTTGCCCTTAAGATACCTAAAATAATAAAAAAAAACTCAATTAAATCATAAGTGACATTACATATGCATAAACATACCATCATGTCATTAAAAATTAACTTAAGATGCTCAGGAAATCCATAAAACACCACCCAACGGCATTAACATACCCACAATTAGGTCTGTGGTACATAGAATACTGTCCGGCTGCTTCGGTAATCCATTAAACATCAATGTAGATCATTGGCGTACTCACACCAACATTATCTTGCCCTTAAGATACCTAAAATAATAAAAAAAAACTCAATTAAATCATAAGTGACATTACATATGCATAAACATACCATCATGTCATTAAAAATTAACTTAAGATGCTCAGGAAATCCATAAAACACCACCCAACGGCATTAACATACCCACAATTAGGTCTGTGGTACATAGAATACTGTCCGGCTGCTTCGGTAATCCATTAAACATCAATGTAGATCATTGGCGTACTCACACCAACATTATCTTGCCCTTAAGATACCTAAAATAATAAAAAAAAACTCAATTAAATCATAAGTGACATTACATATGCATAAACATACCATCATGTCATTAAAAATTAACTTAAGATGCTCAGGAAATCCATAAAACACCACCCAACGGCATTAACATACCCACAATTAGGTCTGTGGTACATAGAATACTGTCCGGCTGCTTCGGTAATCCATTAAACATCAATGTAGATCATTGGCGTACTCACACCAACATTATCTTGCCCTTAAGATACCTAAAATAATAAAAAAAAACTCAATTAAATCATAAGTGACATTACATATGCATAAACATACCATCATGTCATTAAAAATTAACTTAAGATGCTCAGGAAATCCATAAAACACCACCCAACGGCATTAACATACCCACAATTAGGTCTGTGGTACATAGAATACTGTCCGGCTGCTTCGGTAATCCATTAAACATCAATGTAGATCATTGGCGTACTCACACCAACATTATCTTGCCCTTAAGATACCTAAAATAATAAAAAAAAACTCAATTAAATCATAAGTGACATTACATATGCATAAACATACCATCATGTCATTAAAAATTAACTTAAGATGCTCAGGAAATCCATAAAACACCACCCAACGGCATTAACATACCCACAATTAGGTCTGTGGTACATAGAATACTGTCCGGCTGCTTCGGTAATCCATTAAACATCAATGTAGATCATTGGCGTACTCACACCAACATTATCTTGCCCTTAAGATACCTAAAATAATAAAAAAAAACTCAATTAAATCATAAGTGACATTACATATGCATAAACATACCATCATGTCATTAAAAATTAACTTAAGATGCTCAGGAAATCCATAAAACACCACCCAACGGCATTAACATACCCACAATTAGGTCTGTGGTACATAGAATACTGTCCGGCTGCTTCGGTAATCCATTAAACATCAATGTAGATCATTGGCGTACTCACACCAACATTATCTTGCCCTTAAGATACCTAAAATAATAAAAAAAAACTCAATTAAATCATAAGTGACATTACATATGCATAAACATACCATCATGTCATTAAAAATTAACTTAAGATGCTCAGGAAATCCATAAAACACCACCCAACGGCATTAACATACCCACAATTAGGTCTGTGGTACATAGAATACTGTCCGGCTGCTTCGGTAATCCATTAAACATCAATGTAGATCATTGGCGTACTCACACCAACATTATCTTGCCCTTAAGATACCTAAAATAATAAAAAAAAACTCAATTAAATCATAAGTGACATTACATATGCATAAACATACCATCATGTCATTAAAAATTAACTTAAGATGCTCAGGAAATCCATAAAACACCACCCAACGGCATTAACATACCCACAATTAGGTCTGTGGTACATAGAATACTGTCCGGCTGCTTCGGTAATCCATTAAACATCAATGTAGATCATTGGCGTACTCACACCAACATTATCTTGCCCTTAAGATACCTAAAATAATAAAAAAAAACTCAATTAAATCATAAGTGACATTACATATGCATAAACATACCATCATGTCATTAAAAATTAACTTAAGATGCTCAGGAAATCCATAAAACACCACCCAACGGCATTAACATACCCACAATTAGGTCTGTGGTACATAGAATACTGTCCGGCTGCTTCGGTAATCCATTAAACATCAATGTAGATCATTGGCGTACTCACACCAACATTATCTTGCCCTTAAGATACCTAAAATAATAAAAAAAAACTCAATTAAATCATAAGTGACATTACATATGCATAAACATACCATCATGTCATTAAAAATTAACTTAAGATGCTCAGGAAATCCATAAAACACCACCCAACGGCATTAACATACCCACAATTAGGTCTGTGGTACATAGAATACTGTCCGGCTGCTTCGGTAATCCATTAAACATCAATGTAGATCATTGGCGTACTCACACCAACATTATCTTGCCCTTAAGATACCTAAAATAATAAAAAAAAACTCAATTAAATCATAAGTGACATTACATATGCATAAACATACCATCATGTCATTAAAAATTAACTTAAGATGCTCAGGAAATCCATAAAACACCACCCAACGGCATTAACATACCCACAATTAGGTCTGTGGTACATAGAATACTGTCCGGCTGCTTCGGTAATCCATTAAACATCAATGTAGATCATTGGCGTACTCACACCAACATTATCTTGCCCTTAAGATACCTAAAATAATAAAAAAAAACTCAATTAAATCATAAGTGACATTACATATGCATAAACATACCATCATGTCATTAAAAATTAACTTAAGATGCTCAGGAAATCCATAAAACACCACCCAACGGCATTAACATACCCACAATTAGGTCTGTGGTACATAGAATACTGTCCGGCTGCTTCGGTAATCCATTAAACATCAATGTAGATCATTGGCGTACTCACACCAACATTATCTTGCCCTTAAGATACCTAAAATAATAAAAAAAAACTCAATTAAATCATAAGTGACATTACATATGCATAAACATACCATCATGTCATTAAAAATTAACTTAAGATGCTCAGGAAATCCATAAAACACCACCCAACGGCATTAACATACCCACAATTAGGTCTGTGGTACATAGAATACTGTCCGGCTGCTTCGGTAATCCATTAAACATCAATGTAGATCATTGGCGTACTCACACCAACATTATCTTGCCCTTAAGATACCTAAAATAATAAAAAAAAACTCAATTAAATCATAAGTGACATTACATATGCATAAACATACCATCATGTCATTAAAAATTAACTTAAGATGCTCAGGAAATCCATAAAACACCACCCAACGGCATTAACATACCCACAATTAGGTCTGTGGTACATAGAATACTGTCCGGCTGCTTCGGTAATCCATTAAACATCAATGTAGATCATTGGCGTACTCACACCAACATTATCTTGCCCTTAAGATACCTAAAATAATAAAAAAAAACTCAATTAAATCATAAGTGACATTACATATGCATAAACATACCATCATGTCATTAAAAATTAACTTAAGATGCTCAGGAAATCCATAAAACACCACCCAACGGCATTAACATACCCACAATTAGGTCTGTGGTACATAGAATACTGTCCGGCTGCTTCGGTAATCCATTAAACATCAATGTAGATCATTGGCGTACTCACACCAACATTATCTTGCCCTTAAGATACCTAAAATAATAAAAAAAAACTCAATTAAATCATAAGTGACATTACATATGCATAAACATACCATCATGTCATTAAAAATTAACTTAAGATGCTCAGGAAATCCATAAAACACCACCCAACGGCATTAACATACCCACAATTAGGTCTGTGGTACATAGAATACTGTCCGGCTGCTTCGGTAATCCATTAAACATCAATGTAGATCATTGGCGTACTCACACCAACATTATCTTGCCCTTAAGATACCTAAAATAATAAAAAAAAACTCAATTAAATCATAAGTGACATTACATATGCATAAACATACCATCATGTCATTAAAAATTAACTTAAGATGCTCAGGAAATCCATAAAACACCACCCAACGGCATTAACATACCCACAATTAGGTCTGTGGTACATAGAATACTGTCCGGCTGCTTCGGTAATCCATTAAACATCAATGTAGATCATTGGCGTACTCACACCAACATTATCTTGCCCTTAAGATACCTAAAATAATAAAAAAAAACTCAATTAAATCATAAGTGACATTACATATGCATAAACATACCATCATGTCATTAAAAATTAACTTAAGATGCTCAGGAAATCCATAAAACACCACCCAACGGCATTAACATACCCACAATTAGGTCTGTGGTACATAGAATACTGTCCGGCTGCTTCGGTAATCCATTAAACATCAATGTAGATCATTGGCGTACTCACACCAACATTATCTTGCCCTTAAGATACCTAAAATAATAAAAAAAAACTCAATTAAATCATAAGTGACATTACATATGCATAAACATACCATCATGTCATTAAAAATTAACTTAAGATGCTCAGGAAATCCATAAAACACCACCCAACGGCATTAACATACCCACAATTAGGTCTGTGGTACATAGAATACTGTCCGGCTGCTTCGGTAATCCATTAAACATCAATGTAGATCATTGGCGTACTCACACCAACATTATCTTGCCCTTAAGATACCTAAAATAATAAAAAAAAACTCAATTAAATCATAAGTGACATTACATATGCATAAACATACCATCATGTCATTAAAAATTAACTTAAGATGCTCAGGAAATCCATAAAACACCACCCAACGGCATTAACATACCCACAATTAGGTCTGTGGTACATAGAATACTGTCCGGCTGCTTCGGTAATCCATTAAACATCAATGTAGATCATTGGCGTACTCACACCAACATTATCTTGCCCTTAAGATACCTAAAATAATAAAAAAAAACTCAATTAAATCATAAGTGACATTACATATGCATAAACATACCATCATGTCATTAAAAATTAACTTAAGATGCTCAGGAAATCCATAAAACACCACCCAACGGCATTAACATACCCACAATTAGGTCTGTGGTACATAGAATACTGTCCGGCTGCTTCGGTAATCCATTAAACATCAATGTAGATCATTGGCGTACTCACACCAACATTATCTTGCCCTTAAGATACCTAAAATAATAAAAAAAAACTCAATTAAATCATAAGTGACATTACATATGCATAAACATACCATCATGTCATTAAAAATTAACTTAAGATGCTCAGGAAATCCATAAAACACCACCCAACGGCATTAACATACCCACAATTAGGTCTGTGGTACATAGAATACTGTCCGGCTGCTTCGGTAATCCATTAAACATCAATGTAGATCATTGGCGTACTCACACCAACATTATCTTGCCCTTAAGATACCTAAAATAATAAAAAAAAACTCAATTAAATCATAAGTGACATTACATATGCATAAACATACCATCATGTCATTAAAAATTAACTTAAGATGCTCAGGAAATCCATAAAACACCACCCAACGGCATTAACATACCCACAATTAGGTCTGTGGTACATAGAATACTGTCCGGCTGCTTCGGTAATCCATTAAACATCAATGTAGATCATTGGCGTACTCACACCAACATTATCTTGCCCTTAAGATACCTAAAATAATAAAAAAAAACTCAATTAAATCATAAGTGACATTACATATGCATAAACATACCATCATGTCATTAAAAATTAACTTAAGATGCTCAGGAAATCCATAAAACACCACCCAACGGCATTAACATACCCACAATTAGGTCTGTGGTACATAGAATACTGTCCGGCTGCTTCGGTAATCCATTAAACATCAATGTAGATCATTGGCGTACTCACACCAACATTATCTTGCCCTTAAGATACCTAAAATAATAAAAAAAAACTCAATTAAATCATAAGTGACATTACATATGCATAAACATACCATCATGTCATTAAAAATTAACTTAAGATGCTCAGGAAATCCATAAAACACCACCCAACGGCATTAACATACCCACAATTAGGTCTGTGGTACATAGAATACTGTCCGGCTGCTTCGGTAATCCATTAAACATCAATGTAGATCATTGGCGTACTCACACCAACATTATCTTGCCCTTAAGATACCTAAAATAATAAAAAAAAACTCAATTAAATCATAAGTGACATTACATATGCATAAACATACCATCATGTCATTAAAAATTAACTTAAGATGCTCAGGAAATCCATAAAACACCACCCAACGGCATTAACATACCCACAATTAGGTCTGTGGTACATAGAATACTGTCCGGCTGCTTCGGTAATCCATTAAACATCAATGTAGATCATTGGCGTACTCACACCAACATTATCTTGCCCTTAAGATACCTAAAATAATAAAAAAAAACTCAATTAAATCATAAGTGACATTACATATGCATAAACATACCATCATGTCATTAAAAATTAACTTAAGATGCTCAGGAAATCCATAAAACACCACCCAACGGCATTAACATACCCACAATTAGGTCTGTGGTACATAGAATACTGTCCGGCTGCTTCGGTAATCCATTAAACATCAATGTAGATCATTGGCGTACTCACACCAACATTATCTTGCCCTTAAGATACCTAAAATAATAAAAAAAAACTCAATTAAATCATAAGTGACATTACATATGCATAAACATACCATCATGTCATTAAAAATTAACTTAAGATGCTCAGGAAATCCATAAAACACCACCCAACGGCATTAACATACCCACAATTAGGTCTGTGGTACATAGAATACTGTCCGGCTGCTTCGGTAATCCATTAAACATCAATGTAGATCATTGGCGTACTCACACCAACATTATCTTGCCCTTAAGATACCTAAAATAATAAAAAAAAACTCAATTAAATCATAAGTGACATTACATATGCATAAACATACCATCATGTCATTAAAAATTAACTTAAGATGCTCAGGAAATCCATAAAACACCACCCAACGGCATTAACATACCCACAATTAGGTCTGTGGTACATAGAATACTGTCCGGCTGCTTCGGTAATCCATTAAACATCAATGTAGATCATTGGCGTACTCACACCAACATTATCTTGCCCTTAAGATACCTAAAATAATAAAAAAAAACTCAATTAAATCATAAGTGACATTACATATGCATAAACATACCATCATGTCATTAAAAATTAACTTAAGATGCTCAGGAAATCCATAAAACACCACCCAACGGCATTAACATACCCACAATTAGGTCTGTGGTACATAGAATACTGTCCGGCTGCTTCGGTAATCCATTAAACATCAATGTAGATCATTGGCGTACTCACACCAACATTATCTTGCCCTTAAGATACCTAAAATAATAAAAAAAAACTCAATTAAATCATAAGTGACATTACATATGCATAAACATACCATCATGTCATTAAAAATTAACTTAAGATGCTCAGGAAATCCATAAAACACCACCCAACGGCATTAACATACCCACAATTAGGTCTGTGGTACATAGAATACTGTCCGGCTGCTTCGGTAATCCATTAAACATCAATGTAGATCATTGGCGTACTCACACCAACATTATCTTGCCCTTAAGATACCTAAAATAATAAAAAAAAACTCAATTAAATCATAAGTGACATTACATATGCATAAACATACCATCATGTCATTAAAAATTAACTTAAGATGCTCAGGAAATCCATAAAACACCACCCAACGGCATTAACATACCCACAATTAGGTCTGTGGTACATAGAATACTGTCCGGCTGCTTCGGTAATCCATTAAACATCAATGTAGATCATTGGCGTACTCACACCAACATTATCTTGCCCTTAAGATACCTAAAATAATAAAAAAAAACTCAATTAAATCATAAGTGACATTACATATGCATAAACATACCATCATGTCATTAAAAATTAACTTAAGATGCTCAGGAAATCCATAAAACACCACCCAACGGCATTAACATACCCACAATTAGGTCTGTGGTACATAGAATACTGTCCGGCTGCTTCGGTAATCCATTAAACATCAATGTAGATCATTGGCGTACTCACACCAACATTATCTTGCCCTTAAGATACCTAAAATAATAAAAAAAAACTCAATTAAATCATAAGTGACATTACATATGCATAAACATACCATCATGTCATTAAAAATTAACTTAAGATGCTCAGGAAATCCATAAAACACCACCCAACGGCATTAACATACCCACAATTAGGTCTGTGGTACATAGAATACTGTCCGGCTGCTTCGGTAATCCATTAAACATCAATGTAGATCATTGGCGTACTCACACCAACATTATCTTGCCCTTAAGATACCTAAAATAATAAAAAAAAACTCAATTAAATCATAAGTGACATTACATATGCATAAACATACCATCATGTCATTAAAAATTAACTTAAGATGCTCAGGAAATCCATAAAACACCACCCAACGGCATTAACATACCCACAATTAGGTCTGTGGTACATAGAATACTGTCCGGCTGCTTCGGTAATCCATTAAACATCAATGTAGATCATTGGCGTACTCACACCAACATTATCTTGCCCTTAAGATACCTAAAATAATAAAAAAAAACTCAATTAAATCATAAGTGACATTACATATGCATAAACATACCATCATGTCATTAAAAATTAACTTAAGATGCTCAGGAAATCCATAAAACACCACCCAACGGCATTAACATACCCACAATTAGGTCTGTGGTACATAGAATACTGTCCGGCTGCTTCGGTAATCCATTAAACATCAATGTAGATCATTGCGTACTCACACCAACATTATTCTTGCCCTTAAGATACCTAAAATAATAAAAAAAAACTCAATTAAATCATAAGTGACATTACATATGCATAAACATACCATCATGTCATTAAAAATTAACTTAAGATGCTCAGGAAATCCATAAAACACCACCCAACGGCATTAACATACCCACAATTAGGTCTGTGGTACATAGAATACTGTCCGGCTGCTTCGGTAATCCATTAAACATCAATGTAGATCATTGGCGTACTCACACCAACATTATCTTGCCCTTAAGATACCTAAAATAATAAAAAAAAACTCAATTAAATCATAAGTGACATTACATATGCATAAACATACCATCATGTCATTAAAAATTAACTTAAGATGCTCAGGAAATCCATAAAACACCCACCCAACGGCATTAAACATACCCACAATTAGGTCTGTGGTACATAGAATACTGTCCGGCTGCTTCGGTAATCCATTA
>CAWWDJ010000288.1:62500-84526 GCA_963942525.1 Ptychoptera contaminata | reverse complement strand
GTCAATCGACTTGCCTTCATATACTATAGACCTCATATCATCGGTCCATATACCTACTAGCATAGTCAATCGACTTGCCTTCATATACTATAGACCTCATATCATCGGTCCATATACCTACTAGCATAGTCAATCGACTTGCCTTCATAGTCAATCGACTTGCCTTCATATACTATAGACCTCATATCATCGGTCCATATACCTACTAGCATAGTCAGTCGACTTGCCTTCATATATCATGGTACTATAGACCTCATATCATCGGTCCATATACCTACTAGCATAGTCAATCGACTTGCCTTCATAGTCAATCGACTTGCCTTCATATACTATAGACCTCATATCATCGGTCCATATACCTACTAGCATAGTCAATCGACTTGCCTTCATATACTATAGACCTCATATCATCGGTCCATATACCTACTAGCATAGTCAATCGACTTGCCTTCATAGTCAATCGACTTGCCTTCATATACTATAGACCTCATATCATCGGTCCATATACCTACTAGCATAGTCAAGTCGACTTGCCTTCATATATCATGGTACTATAGACCTCATATCATCGGTCCATATACCTACTAGCATAGTCAATCGACTTGCCTTCATAGTCAATCGACTTGCCTTCATATACTATAGACCTCATATCATCGGTCCATATACCTACTAGCATAGTCAATCGACTTGCCTTCATATACTATAGACCTCATATCATCGGTCCATATACCTACTAGCATAGTCAATCGACTTGCCTTCATAGTCAATCGACTTGCCTTCATATACTATAGACCTCATATCATCGGTCCATATACCTACTAGCATAGTCAGTCGACTTGCCTTCATATATCATGGTACTATAGACCTCATATCATCGGTCCATATACCTACTAGCATAGTCAATCGACTTGCCTTCATAGTCAATCGACTTGCCTTCATATACTATAGACCTCATATCATCGGTCCATATACCTACTAGCATAGTCAATCGACTTGCCTTCATAGTCAATCGACTTGCCTTCATATACTATAGACCTCATATCATCGGTCCATATACCTACTAGCATAGTCAATCGACTTGCCTTCATATACTATAGACCTCATATCATCGGTCCATATACCTACTAGCATAGTCAATCGACTTGCCTTCATAGTCAATCGACTTGCCTTCATATACTATAGACCTCATATCATCGGTCCATATACCTACTAGCATAGTCAATCGACTTGCCTTCATAGTCAATCGACTTGCCTTCATATACTATAGACCTCATATCATCGGTCCATATACCTACTAGCATAGTCAATCGACTTGCCCTTCATATACTATAGACCTCATATCATCGGTCCATATACCTACTAGCATAGTCAATCGACTTGCCTTCATATATCATGGTACTATAGACCTCATATCATCGGTCCATATACCTACTAGCATAGTCAATCGACTTGCCTTCAAAGTCAATCGACTTGCCTTCATATATCATGGTACTATAGACCTCATATCATCGGTCCATATACCTACTAGCATAGTCAATCGACTTGCCTTCATAGTCAATCGACTTGCCTTCATATACTATAGACCTCATATCATCGGTCCATATACCTACTAGCATAGTCAATCGACTTGCCTTCATATACTATAGACCTCATATCATCGGTCCATATACCTACTAGCATAGTCAGTCGACTTGCCTTCATATATCATGGTACTATAGACCTCATATCATCGGTCCATATACCTACTAGCATAGTCAATCGACTTGCCTTCATAGTCAATCGACTTGCCTTCATATACTATAGACCTCATATCATCGGTCCATATACCTACTAGCATAGTCAATCGACTTGCCTTCATAGTCAATCGACTTGCCTTCATATACTATAGACCTCATATCATCGGTCCATATACCTACTAGCATAGTCAATCGACTTGCCTTCATAGTCAATCGACTTGCCTTCATATACTATAGACCTCATATCATCGGTCCATATACCTACTAGCATAGTCAATCGACTTGCCTTCATATACTATAGACCTCATATCATCGGTCCATATACCTACTAGCATAGTCAGTCGACTTGCCTTCATAGTCAATCGACTTGCCTTCATATACTATAGACCTCATATCATCGGTCCATATACCTACTAGCATAGTCAATCGACTTGCCTGCATAGTCAATCGACTTGCCTTCATATACTATAGACCTCATATCATCGGTCCATATACCTACTAGCATAGTCAATCGACTTGCCTTCATAGTCAATCGACTTGCCTTCATAGTCAATCGACTTGCCTTCATATACTATAGACCTCATATCATCGGTCCATATACCTACTAGCATAGTCAATCGACTTGCCTTCATATATCATGGTACTATAGACCTCATATCATCGGTCCATATACCTACTAGCATAGTCAATCGACTTGCCTTCATATACTATAGACCTCATATCATCGGTCCATATACCTACTAGCATAGTCAATCGACTTGCCTTCATAGTCAATCGACTTGCCTTCATATACTATAGACCTCATATCATCGGTCCATATACCTACTAGCATAGTCAATCGACTTGCCTTCATATACTATAGACCTCATATCATCGGTCCATATACCTACTAGCATAGTCAATCGACTTGCCTTCATAGTCAATCGACTTGCCTTCATATACTATAGACCTCATATCATCGGTCCATATACCTACTAGCATAGTCAGTCGACTTGCCTTCATAGTCAATCGACTTGCCTTCATATACTATAGACCTCATATCATCGGTCCATATACCTACTAGCATAGTCAGTCGACTTGCCTTCATATATCATGGTACTATAGACCTCATATCATCGGTCCATATACCTACTAGCATAGTCAATCGACTTGCCTTCATAGTCAATCGACTTGCCTTCATATACTATAGACCTCATATCATCGGTCCATATACCTACTAGCATAGTCAGTCGACTTGCCTTCATAGTCAATCGACTTGCCTTCATATACTATAGACCTCATATCATCGGTCCATATACCTACTAGCATAGTCAGTCGACTTGCCTTCATATATCATGGTACTATAGACCTCATATCATCGGTCCATATACCTACTAGCATAGTCAGTCGACTTGCCTTCATATATCATGGTACTATAGACCTCATATCATCGGTCCATATACCTACTAGCATAGTCAATCGACTTGCCTTCATAGTCAATCGACTTGCCTTCATATACTATAGACCTCATATCATCGGTCCATATACCTACTAGCATAGTCAATCGACTTGCCTTCATAGTCAATCGACTTGCCTTCATATACTATAGACCTCATATCATCGGTCCATATACCTACTAGCATAGTCAATCGACTTGCCTTCATAGTCAATCGACTTGCCTTCATATACTATAGACCTCATATCATCGGTCCATATACCTACTAGCATAGTCAATCGACTTGCCTTCATATACTATAGACCTCATATCATCGGTCCATATACCTACTAGCATAGTCAATCGACTTGCCTTCATAGTCAATCGACTTGCCTTCATATACTATAGACCTCATATCATCGGTCCATATACCTACTAGCATAGTCAGTCGACTTGCCTTCATATATCATGGTACTATAGACCTCATATCATCGGTCCATATACCTACTAGCATAGTCAATCGACTTGCCTTCATAGTCAATCGACTTGCCTTCATATACTATAGACCTCATATCATCGGTCCATATACCTACTAGCATAGTCAATCGACTTGCCTTCATAGTCAATCGACTTGCCTTCATATACTATAGACCTCATATCATCGGTCCATATACCTACTAGCATAGTCAATCGACTTGCCTTCATATACTATAGACCTCATATCATCGGTCCATATACCTACTAGCATAGTCAATCGACTTGCCTTCATAGTCAATCGACTTGCCTTCATATACTATAGACCTCATATCATCGGTCCATATACCTACTAGCATAGTCAATCGACTTGCCTTCATAGTCAATCGACTTGCCTTCATATACTATAGACCTCATATCATCGGTCCATATACCTACTAGCATAGTCAATCGACTTGCCTTCATATACTATAGACCTCATATCATCGGTCCATATACCTACTAGCATAGTCAATCGACTTGCCTTCATATATCATGGTACTATAGACCTCATATCATCGGTCCATATACCTACTAGCATAGTCAATCGACTTGCCTTCAAAGTCAATCGACTTGCCTTCATATATCATGGTACTATAGACCTCATATCATCGGTCCATATACCTACTAGCATAGTCAATCGACTTGCCTTCATATATCATGGTACTATAGACCTCATATCATCGGTCCATATACCTACTAGCATAGTCAATCGACTTGCCTTCATATATCATGGTACTATAGACCTCATATCATCGGTCCATATACCTACTAGCATAGTCAATCGACTTGCCTGCATAGTCAATCGACTTGCCTTCATATACTATAGACCTCATATCATCGGTCCATATACCTACTAGCATAGTCAATCGACTTGCCTTCATATACTATAGACCTCATATCATCGGTCCATATACCTACTAGCATAGTCAATCGACTTGCCTTCATAGTCAATCGACTTGCCTTCATATACTATAGACCTCATATCATCGGTCCATATACCTACTAGCATAGTCAGTCGACTTGCCTTCATATATCATGGTACTATAGACCTCATATCATCGGTCCATATACCTACTAGCATAGTCAATCGACTTGCCTTCATAGTCAATCGACTTGCCTTCATATACTATAGACCTCATATCATCGGTCCATATACCTACTAGCATAGTCAATCGACTTGCCTTCATATACTATAGACCTCATATCATCGGTCCATATACCTACTAGCATAGTCAATCGACTTGCCTTCATAGTCAATCGACTTGCCTTCATATACTATAGACCTCATATCATCGGTCCATATACCTACTAGCATAGTCAGTCGACTTGCCTTCATATATCATGGTACTATAGACCTCATATCATCGGTCCATATACCTACTAGCATAGTCAATCGACTTGCCTTCATAGTCAATCGACTTGCCTTCATATACTATAGACCTCATATCATCGGTCCATATACCTACTAGCATAGTCAATCGACTTGCCTTCATAGTCAATCGACTTGCCTTCATATACTATAGACCTCATATCATCGGTCCATATACCTACTAGCATAGTCAATCGACTTGCCTTCATATACTATAGACCTCATATCATCGGTCCATATACCTACTAGCATAGTCAATCGACTTGCCTGCATAGTCAATCGACTTGCCTTCATATACTATAGACCTCATATCATCGGTCCATATACCTACTAGCATAGTCAATCGACTTGCCTTCATATATCATGGTACTATAGACCTCATATCATCGGTCCATATACCTACTAGCATAGTCAATCGACTTGCCTGCATAGTCAATCGACTTGCCTTCATATACTATAGACCTCATATCATCGGTCCATATACCTACTAGCATAGTCAATCGACTTGCCTTCATATACTATAGACCTCATATCATCGGTCCATATACCTACTAGCATAGTCAATCGACTTGCCTTCATAGTCAATCGACTTGCCTTCATATACTATAGACCTCATATCATCGGTCCATATACCTACTAGCATAGTCAATCGACTTGCCTTCATATACTATAGACCTCATATCATCGGTCCATATACCTACTAGCATAGTCAATCGACTTGCCTTCATAGTCAATCGACTTGCCTTCATATACTATAGACCTCATATCATCGGTCCATATACCTACTAGCATAGTCAATCGACTTGCCTTCATAGTCAATCGACTTGCCTTCATATACTATAGACCTCATATCATCGGTCCATATACCTACTAGCATAGTCAGTCGACTTGCCTTCATAGTCAATCGACTTGCCTTCATATACTATAGACCTCATATCATCGGTCCATATACCTACTAGCATAGTCAGTCGACTTGCCTTCATATATCATGGTACTATAGACCTCATATCATCGGTCCATATACCTACTAGCATAGTCAGTCGACTTGCCTTCATATATCATGGTACTATAGACCTCATATCATCGGTCCATATACCTACTAGCATAGTCAATCGACTTGCCTTCATAGTCAATCGACTTGCCTTCATATACTATAGACCTCATATCATCGGTCCATATACCTACTAGCATAGTCAGTCGACTTGCCTTCATAGTCAATCGACTTGCCTTCATATACTATAGACCTCATATCATCGGTCCATATACCTACTAGCATAGTCAGTCGACTTGCCTTCATATATCATGGTACTATAGACCTCATATCATCGGTCCATATACCTACTAGCATAGTCAGTCGACTTGCCTTCATATATCATGGTACTATAGACCTCATATCATCGGTCCATATACCTACTAGCATAGTCAATCGACTTGCCTTCATAGTCAATCGACTTGCCTTCATAGTCAATCGACTTGCCTTCATATACTATAGACCTCATATCATCGGTCCATATACCTACTAGCATAGTCAATCGACTTGCCTTCATATATCATGGTACTATAGACCTCATATCATCGGTCCATATACCTACTAGCATAGTCAATCGACTTGCCTTCATATACTATAGACCTCATATCATCGGTCCATATACCTACTAGCATAGTCAATCGACTTGCCTTCATAGTCAATCGACTTGCCTTCATATACTATAGACCTCATATCATCGGTCCATATACCTACTAGCATAGTCAATCGACTTGCCTTCATATATCATGGTACTATAGACCTCATATCATCGGTCCATATACCTACTAGCATAGTCAATCGACTTGCCTTCATATACTATAGACCTCATATCATCGGTCCATATACCTACTAGCATAGTCAATCGACTTGCCTTCATAGTCAATCGACTTGCCTTCATATACTATAGACCTCATATCATCGGTCCATATACCTACTAGCATAGTCAATCGACTTGCCTTCATATACTATAGACCTCATATCATCGGTCCATATACCTACTAGCATAGTCAATCGACTTGCCTTCATATACTATAGACCTCATATCATCGGTCCATATACCTACTAGCATAGTCAATCGACTTGCCTTCATAGTCAATCGACTTGCCTTCATATACTATAGACCTCATATCATCGGTCCATATACCTACTAGCATAGTCAATCGACTTGCCTTCATATACTATAGACCTCATATCATCGGTCCATATACCTACTAGCATAGTCAATCGACTTGCCTTCATAGTCAATCGACTTGCCTTCATATACTATAGACCTCATATCATCGGTCCATATACCTACTAGCATAGTCAGTCGACTTGCCTTCATATATCATGGTACTATAGACCTCATATCATCGGTCCATATACCTACTAGCATAGTCAATCGACTTGCCTTCATAGTCAATCGACTTGCCTTCATATACTATAGACCTCATATCATCGGTCCATATACCTACTAGCATAGTCAATCGACTTGCCTTCATATACTATAGACCTCATATCATCGGTCCATATACCTACTAGCATAGTCAATCGACTTGCCTTCATAGTCAATCGACTTGCCTTCATATACTATAGACCTCATATCATCGGTCCATATACCTACTAGCATAGTCAGTCGACTTGCCTTCATAGTCAATCGACTTGCCTTCATATACTATAGACCTCATATCATCGGTCCATATACCTACTAGCATAGTCAGTCGACTTGCCTTCATATATCATGGTACTATAGACCTCATATCATCGGTCCATATACCTACTAGCATAGTCAATCGACTTGCCTTCATAGTCAATCGACTTGCCTTCATATACTATAGACCTCATATCATCGGTCCATATACCTACTAGCATAGTCAGTCGACTTGCCTTCATAGTCAATCGACTTGCCTTCATATACTATAGACCTCATATCATCGGTCCATATACCTACTAGCATAGTCAGTCGACTTGCCTTCATATATCATGGTACTATAGACCTCATATCATCGGTCCATATACCTACTAGCATAGTCAGTCGACTTGCCTTCATATATCATGGTACTATAGACCTCATATCATCGGTCCATATACCTACTAGCATAGTCAATCGACTTGCCTTCATAGTCAATCGACTTGCCTTCATATACTATAGACCTCATATCATCGGTCCATATACCTACTAGCATAGTCAATCGACTTGCCTTCATAGTCAATCGACTTGCCTTCATATACTATAGACCTCATATCATCGGTCCATATACCTACTAGCATAGTCAATCGACTTGCCTTCATAGTCAATCGACTTGCCTTCATATACTATAGACCTCATATCATCGGTCCATATACCTACTAGCATAGTCAATCGACTTGCCTTCATATACTATAGACCTCATATCATCGGTCCATATACCTACTAGCATAGTCAATCGACTTGCCTTCATAGTCAATCGACTTGCCTTCATATACTATAGACCTCATATCATCGGTCCATATACCTACTAGCATAGTCAGTCGACTTGCCTTCATATATCATGGTACTATAGACCTCATATCATCGGTCCATATACCTACTAGCATAGTCAATCGACTTGCCTTCATAGTCAATCGACTTGCCTTCATATACTATAGACCTCATATCATCGGTCCATATACCTACTAGCATAGTCAATCGACTTGCCTTCATAGTCAATCGACTTGCCTTCATATACTATAGACCTCATATCATCGGTCCATATACCTACTAGCATAGTCAATCGACTTGCCTTCATATACTATAGACCTCATATCATCGGTCCATATACCTACTAGCATAGTCAATCGACTTGCCTTCATAGTCAATCGACTTGCCTTCATATACTATAGACCTCATATCATCGGTCCATATACCTACTAGCATAGTCAATCGACTTGCCTTCATAGTCAATCGACTTGCCTTCATATACTATAGACCTCATATCATCGGTCCATATACCTACTAGCATAGTCAATCGACTTGCCTTCATATACTATAGACCTCATATCATCGGTCCATATACCTACTAGCATAGTCAATCGACTTGCCTTCATATATCATGGTACTATAGACCTCATATCATCGGTCCATATACCTACTAGCATAGTCAATCGACTTGCCTTCAAAGTCAATCGACTTGCCTTCATATATCATGGTACTATAGACCTCATATCATCGGTCCATATACCTACTAGCTTAGTCAATCGACTTGCCTTCATATATCATGGTACTATAGACCTCATATCATCGGTCCATATACCTACTAGCATAGTCAATCGACTTGCCTTCATATATCATGGTACTATAGACCTCATATCATCGGTCCATATACCTACTAGCATAGTCAATCGACTTGCCTGCATAGTCAATCGACTTGCCTTCATATACTATAGACCTCATATCATCGGTCCATATACCTACTAGCATAGTCAATCGACTTGCCTTCATATACTATAGACCTCATATCATCGGTCCATATACCTACTAGCATAGTCAATCGACTTGCCTTCATAGTCAATCGACTTGCCTTCATATACTATAGACCTCATATCATCGGTCCATATACCTACTAGCATAGTCAGTCGACTTGCCTTCATATATCATGGTACTATAGACCTCATATCATCGGTCCATATACCTACTAGCATAGTCAATCGACTTGCCTTCATAGTCAATCGACTTGCCTTCATATACTATAGACCTCATATCATCGGTCCATATACCTACTAGCATAGTCAATCGACTTGCCTTCATATACTATAGACCTCATATCATCGGTCCATATACCTACTAGCATAGTCAATCGACTTGCCTTCATAGTCAATCGACTTGCCTTCATATACTATAGACCTCATATCATCGGTCCATATACCTACTAGCATAGTCAGTCGACTTGCCTTCATATATCATGGTACTATAGACCTCATATCATCGGTCCATATACCTACTAGCATAGTCAATCGACTTGCCTTCATAGTCAATCGACTTGCCTTCATATACTATAGACCTCATATCATCGGTCCATATACCTACTAGCATAGTCAATCGACTTGCCTTCATAGTCAATCGACTTGCCTTCATATACTATAGACCTCATATCATCGGTCCATATACCTACTAGCATAGTCAATCGACTTGCCTTCATAGTCAATCGACTTGCCTTCATATACTATAGACCTCATATCATCGGTCCATATACCTACTAGCATAGTCAATCGACTTGCCTTCATATACTATAGACCTCATATCATCGGTCCATATACCTACTAGCATAGTCAGTCGACTTGCCTTCATATATCATGGTACTATAGACCTCATATCATCGGTCCATATACCTACTAGCATAGTCCAATGCGACTATTAAGTATGCGACTATTAAGTATGCGACTATTAAGTATGAGACTTTTTCCAAATGTTGCCACGGGGATAACTTATACAAACTAGCTAACACCGCGACATGTCACCAATTCAATACACTAGACGACATTCTCCCATGAGGGATTGCGGAAGGATTGCGGAAGTATGCGACTATTAAGTATGCGACTATTAAGTATGAGACTTTTTCCAAATGTTGCCACGGGGATAACTTATACAAACTAGCTAACACCGCGACATGTCACCAATTCAATACACTAGACGACATTCTCCCATGAGGGATTGCGGAAGGATTGCGGAAGTATGCGACTATTAAGTATGCGACTATTAAGTATGAGACTTTTTCCAAATGTTGCCACGGGGATAACTTATACAAACTAGCTAACACCGCGACATGTCACCAATTCAATACACTAGACGACATTCTCCCATGAGGGATTGCGGAAGGATTGCGGAAGTATGCGACTATTAAGTATGCGACTATTAAGTATGAGACTTTTTCCAAATGTTGCCACGGGGATAACTTATACAAACTAGCTAACACCGCGACATGTCACCAATTCAATACACTAGACGACATTCTCCCATGAGGGATTGCGGAAGGATTGCGGAAGTATGCGACTATTAAGTATGCGACTATTAAGTATGAGACTTTTTCCAAATGTTGCCACGGGGATAACTTATACAAACTAGCTAACATCGCGACATGTCACCAATTCAATACACTAGACGACATTCTCCCATGAGGGATTGCGGAAGGATTGCGGAAGTATGCGACTATTAAGTATGCGACTATTAAGTATGAGACTTTTTCCAAATGTTGCCACGGGGATAACTTATACAAACTAGCTAACACCGCGACATGTCACCAATTCAATACACTAGACGACATTCTCCCATGAGGGATTGCGGAAGGATTGCGGAAGTATGCGACTATTAAGTATGCGACTATTAAGTATGAGACTTTTTCCAAATGTTGCCACGGGGATAACTTATACAAACTAGCTAACACCGCGACATGTCACCAATTCAATACACTAGACGACATTCTCCCATGAGGGATTGCGGAAGTATGCGACTATTAAGTATGCGACTATTAAGTATGAGACTTTTTCCAAATGTTGCCACGGGGATAACTTATACAAACTAGCTAACACCGCGACATGTCACCAATTCAATACACTAGACGACATTCTCCCATGAGGGATTGCGGAAGGATTGCGGAAGTATGCGACTATTAAGTATGCGACTATTAAGTATGAGACTTTTTCCAAATGTTGCCACGGGGATAACTTATACAAACTAGCTAACACCGCGACATGTCACCAATTCAATACACTAGACGACATTCTCCCATGAGGGATTGCGGAAGGATTGCGGAAGTATGCGACTATTAAGTATGCGACTATTAAGTATGAGACTTTTTCCAAATGTTGCCACGGGGATAACTTATACAAACTAGCTAACACCGCGACATGTCACCAATTCAATACACTAGACGACATTCTCCCATGAGGGATTGCGGAAGGATTGCGGAAGTATGCGACTATTAAGTATGCGACTATTAAGTATGAGACTTTTTCCAAATGTTGCCACGGGGATAACTTATACAAACTAGCTAACACCGCGACATGTCACCAATTCAATACACTAGACGACATTCTCCCATGAGGGATTGCGGAAGGATTGCGGAAGTATGCGACTATTAAGTATGCGACTATTAAGTATGCGACTATTAAGTATGAGACTTTTTCCAAATGTTGCCACGGGGATAACTTATACAAACTAGCTAACACCGCGACATGTCACCAATTCAATACACTAGACGACATTCTCCCATGAGGGATTGCGGAAGGATTGCGGAAGTATGCGACTATTAAGTATGCGACTATTAAGTATGAGACTTTTTCCAAATGTTGCCACGGGGATAACTTATACAAACTAGCTAACACCGCGACATGTCACCAATTCAATACACTAGACGACATTCTCCCATGAGGGATTGCGGAAGGATTGCGGAAGTATGCGACTATTAAGTATGCGACTATTAAGTATGAGACTTTTTCCAAATGTTGCCACGGGGATAACTTATACAAACTAGCTAACACCGCGACATGTCACCAATTCAATACACTAGACGACATTCTCCCATGAGGGATTGCGGAAGGATTGCGGAAGTATGCGACTATTAAGTATGCGACTATTAAGTATGAGACTTTTTCCAAATGTTGCCACGGGGATAACTTATACAAACTAGCTAACACCGCGAAAACTAGCTAACACCGCGACATGTCACCAATTCAATACACTAGCACTAGACGACATTCTCCCATGAGGGATTGCGGAAGGATTGCGGAAGTATGCGACTATTAAGTATGCGACTATTAAGTATGAGACTTTTTCCAAATGTTGCCACGGGGATAACTTATACAAACTAGCTAACACCGCGACATGTCACCAATTCAATACACTAGACGACATTCTCCCATGAGGGATTGCGGAAGGATTGCGGAAGTATGCGACTATTAAGTATGCGACTATTAAGTATGAGACTTTTTCCAAATGTTGCCACGGGGATAACTTATACAAACTAGCTAACACCGCGACATGTCACCAATTCAATACACTAGACGACATTCTCCCATGAGGGATTGCGGAAGGATTGCGGAAGTATGCGACTATTAAGTATGCGACTATTAAGTATGAGACTTTTTCCAAATGTTGCCACGGGGATAACTTATACAAACTAGCTAACACCGCGACATGTCACCAATTCAATACACTAGACGACATTCTCCCATGATGCGGAGGATTGCGGAAGTATGCGACTATTAAGTATGCGACTATTAAGTATGAGACTTTTTCCAAATGTTGCCACGGGGATAACTTATACAAACTAGCTAACACCGCGACATGTCACCAATTCAATACACTAGACGACATTCTCCCATGAGGGATTGCGGAAGGATTGCGGAAGTATGCGACTATTAAGTATGCGACTATTAAGTATGAGACTTTTTCCAAATGTTGCCACGGGGATAACTTATACAAACTAGCTAACACCGCGACATGTCACCAATTCAATACACTAGACGACATTCTCCCATGAGGGATTGCGGAAGGATTGCGGAAGTATGCGACTATTAAGTATGCGACTATTAAGTATGAGACTTTTTCCAAATGTTGCCACGGGGATAACTTATACAAACTAGCTAACACCGCGACATGTCACCAATTCAATACACTAGACGACATTCTCCCATGAGGGATTGCGGAAGGATTGCGGAAGTATGCGACTATTAAGTATGCGACTATTAAGTATGAGACTTTTTCCAAATGTTGCCACGGGGATAACTTATACAAACTAGCTAACACCGCGACATGTCACCAATTCAATACACTAGACGACATTCTCCCATGAGGGATTGCGGAAGGATTGCGGAAGTATGCGACTATTAAGTATGCGACTATTAAGTATGAGACTTTTTCCAAATGTTGCCACGGGGATAACTTATACAAACTAGCTAACACCGCGACATGTCACCAATTCAATACACTAGACGACATTCTCCCATGAGGGATTGCGGAAGGATTGCGGAAGTATGCGACTATTAAGTATGCGACTATTAAGTATGAGACTTTTTCCAAATGTTGCCACGGGGATAACTTATACAAACTAGCTAACACCGCGACATGTCACCAATTCAATACACTAGACGACATTCTCCCATGAGGGATTGCGGAAGGATTGCGGAAGTATGCGACTATTAAGTATGCGACTATTAAGTATGAGACTTTTTCCAAATGTTGCCACGGGGATAACTTATACAAACTAGCTAACACCGCGACATGTCACCAATTCAATACACTAGACGACATTCTCCCATGAGGGATTGCGGAAGGATTGCGGAAGTATGCGACTATTAAGTATGCGACTATTAAGTATGAGACTTTTTCCAAATGTTGCCACGGGGATAACTTATACAAACTAGCTAACACCGCGACATGTCACCAATTCAATACACTAGACGACATTCTCCCATGAGGGATTGCGGAAGGATTGCGGAAGTATGCGACTATTAAGTATGCGACTATTAAGTATGAGACTTTTTCCAAATGTTGCCACGGGGATAACTTATACAAACTAGCTAACACCGCGACATGTCACCAATTCAATACACTAGACGACATTCTCCCATGAGGGATTGCGGAAGGATTGCGGAAGTATGCGACTATTAAGTATGCGACTATTAAGTATGAGACTTTTTCCAAATGTTGCCACGGGGATAACTTATACAAACTAGCTAACACCGCGACATGTCACCAATTCAATACACTAGACGACATTCTCCCATGAGGGATTGCGGAAGGATTGCGGAAGTATGCGACTATTAAGTATGAGACTATTAAGTATTCTCCCATGAGGGATTGCGGAAGGATTGCCATAGTGATAGTATATAGTTATAAGTAATATAAGTATGATATATTTTTCCCATAGCGAATTGCCATAGTGATAGTATATAGTTATAAGTAATATAAGTATGATATATTTTTCCCATAGCGAATTGCCATAGTGATAGTATATAGTTATAAGTAATATAAGTATGATATATTTTTCCCATAACAATATATATTCCCATATTATTAAATAAATGATTTAAATATAATTGCCTATAATATATTTAAAATATATATTTAAAATATATATTAATACATTATTATTATATATATATATATATATATAAGATATATTATTATTATTTTATAAGAAATCCATAATTTTTTATGCAATTAATTTTAAGTTTTCTGCAATAAAAGTAAATCATATTTTAAATATATTATTAATTAATTATCCATTGAAAAGAAATCTTTATTAATGATAATAGTAAATGACAAATGGTGGTGGGTGGGCGATTATAACAAATATTGACAAACATTTTATTATTATTTGAATAGAAATTAATATTTATTTATTATTATTATTACTATTATTATAATTGTTATTAATATTATTATTAATAATATTATTATTAATATTATTATTATTATTATAAGTATTGTTATTATTATTATTATTATTAAATAAATTGTTTAAATATAATTGCCCTATATATTTAAAATATATGTTAATATATAAACAACACATATGGTGTGGCGTGTCATGCGGGTTGCATAACGTCAGGCGTATTATGAGGCAACCCATATGGTGTGGTGTGTTCTAATTATTATTATTAGAAGTATTTTTATTATTATTATTATTATTTTGATGATATTGTCCCTCTAAGAATAGCAAATCTGCGTAACACCATAGGCGGTTCGTTTTGGTGCCGCATTTTTTCAGCATGATTTATTTAAAAATTTATTATTATTTATTATAAAATTATTATTATTATGACTATTATTACTAAGGGATAACTTTTATGTGAAGTGATATGTTTAATTGCGATGTGTGCACTGTGTATGGTAAGTATAAGCACTATTATGAAGACTCTACATATCAGCAACGGCCACACCATGTTAAAAGCACCGGTTCCCGTCCGATCACCGAAGTTAAGCAACATTGGGCGCGGTCAGTACTTAGATGGGTGACCGCTTGGGAACACCGCGTGTCGTTGTTTTTTTTTAAAGTCAATTGGACATGGTTAGATATGGTTGCGTATGCCGCATGATGATGGGTTGCAGATGACTTATGTTAATATATATACGTTATTTTATGATGGAAATTATAGGAAACGATGGAAATGCAAATTGTGATGCTTCTCGACCGACCAACATGGTGTCGAATTATATTCAACGTTATTATGGTATAAAGATATTATATTATTATGTTTAGTCACGTGTGGTGCAAATAAGAAGTTTTTTTGAGTTAGGAACATCATGAGGAGTGCTCTGGTCCCAACCAGATACAAAATCCCAAGTTTGGAGTGTCAGGGAGAATTTTTGATTTTCCGGACCCCTCCGGAACTTAGGACCTCGGGAACCCACCCAAAGCTCTTGGCATGTCTCCCTGACCCTATATACCAAATTTCAATCTTCTAGGCCTATTATTTAAATTTTCGGCCCCCACGGGCCCCCCGGACCCCGGCCGACATCGGGGACCACCTCGGTATGCTTAGAACACCTCCATGTACCTATATACCGAATTTCAACCTCCTAGGCCTATTATTTAAATTTTCGGCCCCCACGGGCCCCCCGGACCCCGGCCGACATCGGGGACCACCTCGGTATGCTTAGAACACCTCCATGTACCTATATACCGAATTTCAACATCCTAGGCCTATTATTTAAATTTTCGGCCCCCACGGGCCCCCCGGACCCCGGCCGACATCGGGGACCACCTCGGTATGCTTAGAACACCTCCATGTACCTATATACCGAATTTCAACCTCCTAGGCCTATTATTTAAATTTTCGGCCCCCACGGGCCCCCACGGGCCCCCTGGACTCCGGCCGACATCGGGGACCACCTCGGTATGCTTAGAACACCTCCATGTACCTATATACCGAATTTCAACCTCCTAGGCCTATTATTTAAATTTTCGGCCCCCACGGGCCCCCACGGGCCCCCCGGACCCCGGCCGACATCGGGGACCACCTCGGTATGCTTAGAACACCTCCATGTACCTATATACCGAATTTCAACCTCCTAGGCCTATTATTTAAATTTTCGGCCCCCACGGGCCCCCACGGGCCCCCTGGACCCCGGCCGACATCGGGGACCACCTCGGTATGCTTAGAACACCTCCATGTACCTATATACCGAATTTCAACCTCCTAGGCCTATTTTTCAAATTTTTGGACCCCACCATGTATATATATCTACTAAAGTATAGACACCAGGCCTCCTTAGTGTGTTTTTATATGAAAAGTGTGCATTTTCTAACCCTGCTAGACCACTTTCCTTATATAAGTTTTTATTCTGGTTAGAGAAAGGAGAGTAAAGACCGAGTATGATATACCATCATACTATCATCAAGCCAAGACCGATAACCTATTGGCTTGATATATGATATATAGTATACCTACTTGGTAGGTCTATTGTATATCATAGTAGGTATAGTCATCGACTATGAGGGCAAGTCGATTGACTATGAAGGCAAGTCGATTGACTATGCTAGTAGGTATATGGACCGATGATATGAGGTCTATAGTATATGAAGGCAAGTCGATTGACTATGCAGGCAAGTCGATTGACTATGCTAGTAGGTATATGGACCGATGATATGAGGTCTATAGTATATGAAGGCAAGTCGATTGACTATGAAGGCAAGTCGATTGACTATGCTAGTAGGTATATGGACCGATGATATGAGGTCTATAGTATATGAAGGCAAGTCGATTGACTATGCAGGCAAGTCGATTGACTATGCTAGTAGGTATATGGACCGATGATATGAGGTCTATAGTACCATGATATATGAAGGCAAGTCGATTGACTATGCAGGCAAGTCGATTGACTATGCTAGTAGGTATATGGACCGATGATATGAGGTCTATAGTACCATGATATATGAAGGCAAGTCGATTGACTATGAAGGCAAGTCGATTGACTATGCTAGTAGGTATATGGACCGATGATATGAGGTCTATAGTACCATGATATATGAAGGCAAGTCGATTGACTTTGAAGGCAAGTCGATTGACTATGCTAGTAGGTATATGGACCGATGATATGAGGTCTATAGTACCATGATATATGAAGGCAAGTCGATTGACTATGCTAGTAGGTATATGGACCGATGATATGAGGTCTATAGTATATGAAGGCAAGTCGATTGACTATGCTAGTAGGTATATGGACCGATGATATGAGGTCTATAGTATATGAAGGCAAGTCGATTGACTATGAAGGCAAGTCGATTGACTATGCTAGTAGGTATATGGACCGATGATATGAGGTCTATAGTATATGAAGGCAAGTCGATTGACTATGAAGGCAAGTCGATTGACTATGCTAGTAGGTATATGGACCGATGATATGAGGTCTATAGTATATGAAGGCAAGTCGATTGACTATGCTAGTAGGTATATGGACCGATGATATGAGGTCTATAGTATATGAAGGCAAGTCGATTGACTATGAAGGCAAGTCGATTGACTATGCTAGTAGGTATATGGACCGATGATATGAGGTCTATAGTATATGAAGGCAAGTCGATTGACTATGAAGGCAAGTCGATTGACTATGCTAGTAGGTA
Source organism: Ptychoptera contaminata (assembly GCA_963942525.1). NCBI lineage: Eukaryota > Metazoa > Arthropoda > Insecta > Diptera > Ptychopteridae > Ptychoptera > Ptychoptera contaminata. Next base: position 65,901 of record CAWWDJ010000288.1, on the reverse strand, counting down.
TATGGACCGATGATATGAGATTTAAATTTTCGGCCCCCACGGGCCCCCACGGGCCCCCTGGACCCCGGCCGACATCGGGGACCACCTCGGTATGCTTAGAACACCTCCATGTACCTATATACCGAATTTCAACCTCCTAGGCCTATTTTTCAAATTTTTGGACCCCACCATGTATATATATCTACTAAAGTATAGACACCAGGCCTCCTTAGTGTGTTTTTATATGAAAAGTGTGCATTTTCTAACCCTGCTAGACCACTTTCCTTATATAAGTTTTTATTCTGGTTAGAGAAAGGAGAGTAAAGACCGAGTATGATATACCATCATACTATCATCAAGCCAAGACCGATAACCTATTGGCTTGATATATGATATATAGTATACCTACTTGGTAGGACCGATGATATGAGGTCTATAGTATATGAAGGCAAGTCGATTGACTATGAAGGCAAGTCGATTGACTATGCTAGTAGGTATATGGACCGATGATATGAGGTCTATAGTACCATGATATATGAAGGCAAGTCGACTGACTATGCTAGTAGGTATATGGACCGATGATATGAGGTCTATAGTATATGAAGGCAAGTCGATTGACTATGAAGGCAAGTCGATTGACTATGCTAGTAGGTATATGGACCGATGATATGAGGTCTATAGTATATGAAGGCAAGTCGATTGACTATGCTAGTAGGTATATGGACCGATGATATGAGGTCTATAGTATATGAAGGCAAGTCGATTGACTATGAAGGCAAGTCGATTGACTATGCTAGTAGGTATATGGACCGATGATATGAGGTCTATAGTATATGAAGGCAAGTCGATTGACTATGAAGGCAAGTCGATTGACTATGCTAGTAGGTATATGGACCGATGATATGAGGTCTATAGTACCATGATATATGAAGGCAAGTCGATTGACTATGAAGGCAAGTCGATTAACTATGGTAGTCAACCATTCGAGGTCTGATGTCGATGGGTAGGTATATATACCTACTAAAGTATAGACACCAGGCCTCCTTAGTGTGTTTTTATATGAAAAGTGTGCATTTTCTAACCCTGCGAGGCCACTTTCCTTATATAAGTTTTTTAATTTTAATAGTAAGAAGAGGTATAGATGATAAGGTCTATACTTCGATATATAGCTTTGATTCGTCTACCATACGAAAGTAATGGTAGTAAGAACTTGTGTATCGTGATAAATAATAAATATAATATATAAATAATATATAAATATAATAAATATAGCCTAAGGTATATATGTATATACACCATATTGATATTAGCTGTTTGCGTATTGATTGGTAAAATATATGGAAATACCTTGGCATATAGTAAATAAATATACTCAAATATATAATATTGAGGTTAAATGTAAAAATACTATTCTGGTTGATCCTGCCAGTAGTTATATGCTTGTCTCAAAGATTAAGCCATGCATGTCTAAGTACAAGCTAAATTAAAGTGAAACCGCAAAAGGCTCATTATATCAGTTATGGTTTAATAGATTATCTAAATTTACTTGGATAACTGTGGTAATTCTAGAGCTAATACATGCAATAAAACACGAAACCTTACGGACGTGTGCTTTTATTAGATTGAAACCAATCGATCAGTTTACTGGTCGCTTGTTTTACATGAATCTGGATAACTTTGCTGATCGTATGGCCATTGTGCCGACGACATATCTTTCAAATGTCTGCCCTATCAACTATTGATGGTAATGTAGAGGACTACCATGGTTGCAACGGGTAACGGGGAATCAGGGTTCGATTCCGGAGAGGGAGCCCGAGAAACGGCTACCACATCTAAGGAAGGCAGCAGGCGCGTAAATTACCCACTCCCGGCACGGGGAGGTAGTGACGAAAAATAACAATACAGGACTCATATCCGAGGCCCTGTAATTGGAATGAGTACACTTTAAATCCTTTAACAAGGAACAATTGGAGGGCAAGTCTGGTGCCAGCAGCCGCGGTAACTCCAGCTCCAATAGCGTATATTAAAGTTGTTGCGGTTAAAACGTTCGTAGTTGAACTTGTGTTTAGCACGAGTAGTACCCCGCGTAGTCGGTGTTGTACATCACTCCGTTGCTTAAACGTATTGCCGGTTGGTTGGTTAACGATGCACTAGCTTTTTGTTACATTCGTGTAGCAAAGAATTATCTGTATCGCCCATCCATTTAAGTAATTTCCTAATTCCTGGTTATTACTTTAAATCCATGAACAGTGCTCTTAATCGAGTGCTGCCGTGGACCGGTTCTATTACTTTGAACAAATTAAAGTGCTTAAAGCAGGCTTTATGCCTAAATATTTAGTGCATGGGATAATGAAATAAGGTCTCTGTTCTATTTTGTAATTTGGTTTTTAGACCAAGAGGCAATGATTAATAGAAGCTGTTGGGGGCATTAGTATTACTACGATAGAGGTGAAATTCTTGGACCGTAGTAAGACTAACTATTGCGAAAGCATTTGCCAAAGATGTTTTCATTAATCAAGAACGAAAGTTAGAGGTTCGAAGGCGATCAGATACCGCCCTAGTTCTAACCATAAACAATGCCAGCCAGCAATTGGATGTAGCTACTTAATATGGTTCATCCAATAACTTTCGGGAAACCAAAGCTTTTGGGCTCCGGGGGAAGTATGGTTGCAAAGCTGAAACTTAAAGGAATTGACGGAAGGGCACCACCAGGAGTGGAGCCTGCGGCTTAATTTGACTCAACACGGGAAAACTTACCAGGTCCGAACATAAATGAGTAAGACAGATTGATAGCTCTTTCTCGAATATATGGGTGGTGGTGCATGGCCGTTCTTAGTTCGTGGAGTGATTTGTCTGGTTAATTCCGATAACGAACGAGACTCAAATATATTAAATAGATGCTGGCAGGAGTATAGCGCTGAAGCATTGCATACTGATTCATTTATACTTGTATTTATGTATTATGCTATGTGATGTGGAGTTATACCTGTTGGTTTGTCTTGATATATGTGAATAATCTAATGGTTAATTATATAAGGAGAGACACTTAGCTTCTTAAGTGGACAAATTGTGTCTAGCAATAATGAGATTGAGCAATAACAGGTCTGTGATGCCCTTAGATGTTCTGGGCTGCACGCGCGCTACAATGAGAGTTGCAATATGTTTCCTAGGCTGAGAGGTACGGGTAAACCTTTCAAATACTGTCTTACTAGGGATTGTAGACTGTAACTGTTTACATGAACCTGGAATTCCCAGTAAACGCGAGTCATAAGCTCGTATTGATTACGTCCCTGCCCTTTGTACACACCGCCCGTCGCTACTACCGATTGAATTATTTAGTGAGGTCTCCGGACGCGATCCCCGTGATACCTTGTGTATTGCGGTTGCTTCGCAGAAGTTGACCAAACTTGATTATTTAGAGG
>CAWWDJ010000288.1:32500-55000 GCA_963942525.1 Ptychoptera contaminata | reverse complement strand
AAAGAAATCTTTATTAATGATAATAGTAAATGACAAATGGTGGTGGGTGGGCGATTATAACAAATATTGACAAACATTTTATTATTATTTGAATAGAAATTAATATTTATTTATTATTATTATTACTATTATTATAATTGTTATTAATATTATTATTAATAATATTATTATTAATATTATTATTATTATTATAAGTATTGTTATTATTATTATTATTATTAAATAAATTGTTTAAATATAATTGCCCCATATATTTAAAATATATGTTAATATATAAACAACACATATGGTGTTGTATCTATATACCTACTAGCATAGTCAATCGACTTGCCTTCATATACTATAGACCTCATATCATCGGTCCATATACCTACTAGCATAGTCAATCGACTTGCCTTCATAGTCAATCGACTTGCCTTCATATATCATGGTACTATAGACCTCCTATCATCGGTCCATATACCTACTAGCATAGTCAATCGACTTGCCTGCATAGTCAATCGACTTGCCTTCATATACTATAGACCTCATATCATCGGTCCATATACCTACTAGCATAGTCAATCGACTTGCCTTCATAGTCAATCGACTTGCCTTCATATATCATGGTACTATAGACCTCATATCATCGGTCCATATACCTACTAGCATAGTCAATCGACTTGCCTGCATAGTCAATCGACTTGCCTTCATATATCATGGTACTATAGACCTCATATCATCGGTCCATATACCTACTAGCATATTCAATCGACTTGCCTTCATATATCATGGTACTATAGACCTCATATCATCGGTCCATATACCTACTAGCATAGTCAATCGACTTGCCTTCATAGTCAATCGACTTGCCTTCATATACTATAGACCTCATATCATCGGTCCATATACCTACTAGCATAGTCAATCGACTTGCCTTCATATATCATGGTACTATAGACCTCATATCATCGGTCCATATACCTACTAGCATAGTCAATCGACTTGCCTTCATATATCATGGTACTATAGACCTCATATCATCGGTCCATATACCTACTAGCATAGTCAATCGACTTGCCTTCATATATCATGGTACTATAGACCTCATATCATCGGTCCATATACCTACTAGCATAGTCAATCGACTTGCCTGCATAGTCAATCGACTTGCCTTCATATACTATAGACCTCATATCATCGGTCCATATACCTACTAGCATAGTCAATCGACTTGCCTGCATAGTCAATCGACTTGCCTTCATATACTATAGACCTCATATCATCGGTCCATATACCTACTAGCATAGTCAATCGACTTGCCTGCATAGTCAATCGACTTGCCTTCATATACTATAGACCTCATATCATCGGTCCATATACCTACTAGCATAGTCAATCGACTTGCCTTCATATACTATAGACCTCATATCATCGGTCCATATACCTACTAGCATAGTCAATCGACTTGCCTTCATAGTCAATCGACTTGCCTTCATATACTATAGACCTCATATCATCGGTCCATATACCTACTAGCATAGTCAGTCGACTTGCCTTCATATATCATGGTACTATAGACCTCATATCATCGGTCCATATACCTACTAGCATAGTCAATCGACTTGCCTTCATAGTCAATCGACTTGCCTTCATATACTATAGACCTCATATCATCGGTCCATATACCTACTAGCATAGTCAATCGACTTGCCTTCATAGTCAATCGACTTGCCTTCATATACTATAGACCTCATATCATCGGTCCATATACCTACTAGCATAGTCAATCGACTTGCCTTCATATACTATAGACCTCATATCATCGGTCCATATACCTACTAGCATAGTCAATCGACTTGCCTTCATAGTCAATCGACTTGCCTTCATATACTATAGACCTCATATCATCGGTCCATATACCTACTAGCATAGTCAATCGACTTGCCTTCATAGTCAATCGACTTGCCTTCATATACTATAGACCTCATATCATCGGTCCATATACCTACTAGCATAGTCAATCGACTTGCCTTCATATACTATAGACCTCATATCATCGGTCCATATACCTACTAGCATAGTCAATCGACTTGCCTTCATATATCATGGTACTATAGACCTCATATCATCGGTCCATATACCTACTAGCATAGTCAATCGACTTGCCTTCAAAGTCAATCGACTTGCCTTCATATATCATGGTACTATAGACCTCATATCATCGGTCCATATACCTACTAGCATAGTCAATCGACTTGCCTTCATAGTCAATCGACTTGCCTTCATATTTTTTTTTTTTTTTTTTTTATAAAGAAATTGACATGTTTAGGAATTACGACGTGAAGTCGACCTGTGAATAGCTTTGAGCTACCATGTCAATTTATAGGATGGGATGTAAGATATTTGTGGACATTGGTTTTAAAGGATTGGATATTAAATTGGTTTGGGAACGCACACGCTGGTAAGGCGTTCCATTTCTTTGCTGTACGAGTAAAGAAATCGTTTTGGAACTTCGATGTTCTTACCGTACTTAGAGTTACCGCTCGACCGTGGGTGGTAGTACCAGCCCTTGTTTCCCGTAGCCGTTTTTCGCGCGAAGGCATTATTTCGGAGACCTCTTTCGAACAATGCCCGTAACTATATTTATAAAAAATCGTGAGGTCCGCTACGTCCCGACGATGCTTTAGCGAGTCTAATTTTTCTGTGATTTCGGGATTATTTATTAATCGAATGGCCCGGTTTTGTACCCTATCTAATAAATCTAAGGTGGTCTTTGCCGCAGCGCCCCATACATGACAACAATATTCCATACACGGCCGTATGAAAGATTTATATATGAGACAGAGTTGCTGCGCGTTAAAAAATGACTTGCAACGATACAAGAAACCTAATTTTTTTGACGCTTGTTTCGCGATACTCATGACATGGTCATGCCACAACAGATTTGATGAGATATTTACACCAAGAAGACGCACCGATGACTCTTTTTCTAGTAGAATTGAGTCAAAAATTATATTCTCGTTTTTATTTTTATTTTGTAGCCGCGATATCTCACATAGTTGTGTTTTTGACGCGTTAAATATAACCGAGTTTTTCTCCCCCCATTCAATTATCCTACACAGATCCTTATTCATAGATGAAACTACTGTTTCCCTTTCCATTTTTCTCACCTCGGTATTATGCGAGGAATAACAGTGAGTGGCATGGAGAGTGCTATCATCAGCGAAACTATGAATCGGATTAATTGTCGACTTTAATAAGTCGTTTATGTATAAGATAAATAGAGTTGGTGAGAGAACCGATCCCTGTGGTACCCCAGAATTTGTACGAAATTCACTTGAGAAAGTACCGTCTACTACAACGCGGAAACTTCTATTGCCTAAGTAGCTTTTTAACCATCGGACAGTTGAATCATGAATCCCGTATGACTCAAGTTTTGCAAGGAGTCATATACTATAGACCTCATATCATCGGTCCATATACCTACTAGCATAGTCAATCGACTTGCCTTCATATACTATAGACCTCATATCATCGGTCCATATACCTACTAGCATAGTCAATCGACTTGCCTTCATAGTCAATCGACTTGCCTTCATATACTATAGACCTCATATCATCGGTCCATATACCTACTAGCATAGTCAGTCGACTTGCCTTCATATATCATGGTACTATAGACCTCATATCATCGGTCCATATACCTACTAGCATAGTCAATCGACTTGCCTTCATAGTCAATCGACTTGCCTTCATATACTATAGACCTCATATCATCGGTCCATATACCTACTAGCATAGTCAGTCGACTTGCCTTCATATATCATGGTACTATAGACCTCATATCATCGGTCCATATACCTACTAGCATAGTCAGTCGACTTGCCTTCATATATCATGGTACTATAGACCTCATATCATCGGTCCATATACCTACTAGCATAGTCAATCGACTTGCCTTCATAGTCAATCGACTTGCCTTCATAGTCAATCGACTTGCCTTCATATACTATAGACCTCATATCATCGGTCCATATACCTACTAGCATAGTCAATCGACTTGCCTTCATATATCATGGTACTATAGACCTCATATCATCGGTCCATATACCTACTAGCATAGTCAGTCGACTTGCCTTCATATATCATGGTACTATAGACCTCATATCATCGGTCCATATACCTACTAGCATAGTCAATCGACTTGCCTTCATATATCATGGTACTATAGACCTCATATCATCGGTCCATATACCTACTAGCATAGTCAATCGACTTGCCTTCATATATCATGGTACTATAGACCTCATATCATCGGTCCATATACCTACTAGCATAGTCAATCGACTTGCCTGCATAGTCAATCGACTTGCCTTCATATACTATAGACCTCATATCATCGGTCCATATACCTACTAGCATAGTCAATCGACTTGCCTTCATATACTATAGACCTCATATCATCGGTCCATATACCTACTAGCATAGTCAATCGACTTGCCTTCATAGTCAATCGACTTGCCTTCATATACTATAGACCTCATATCATCGGTCCATATACCTACTAGCATAGTCAGTCGACTTGCCTTCATATATCATGGTACTATAGACCTCATATCATCGGTCCATATACCTACTAGCATAGTCAATCGACTTGCCTTCATAGTCAATCGACTTGCCTTCATATACTATAGACCTCATATCATCGGTCCATATACCTACTAGCATAGTCAATCGACTTGCCTTCATATACTATAGACCTCATATCATCGGTCCATATACCTACTAGCATAGTCAATCGACTTGCCTTCATAGTCAATCGACTTGCCTTCATATACTATAGACCTCATATCATCGGTCCATATACCTACTAGCATAGTCAGTCGACTTGCCTTCATATATCATGGTACTATAGACCTCATATCATCGGTCCATATACCTACTAGCATAGTCAATCGACTTGCCTTCATAGTCAATCGACTTGCCTTCATATACTATAGACCTCATATCATCGGTCCATATACCTACTAGCATAGTCAATCGACTTGCCTTCATAGTCAATCGACTTGCCTTCATATACTATAGACCTCATATCATCGGTCCATATACCTACTAGCATAGTCAATCGACTTGCCTTCATAGTCAATCGACTTGCCTTCATATACTATAGACCTCATATCATCGGTCCATATACCTACTAGCATAGTCAATCGACTTGCCTTCATATACTATAGACCTCATATCATCGGTCCATATACCTACTAGCATAGTCAATCGACTTGCCTTCATAGTCAATCGACTTGCCTTCATATACTATAGACCTCATATCATCGGTCCATATACCTACTAGCATAGTCAGTCGACTTGCCTTCATAGTCAATCGACTTGCCTTCATATACTATAGACCTCATATCATCGGTCCATATACCTACTAGCATAGTCAGTCGACTTGCCTTCATATATCATGGTACTATAGACCTCATATCATCGGTCCATATACCTACTAGCATAGTCAATCGACTTGCCTTCAAAGTCAATCGACTTGCCTTCATATATCATGGTACTATAGACCTCATATCATCGGTCCATATACCTACTAGCATAGTCAATCGACTTGCCTTCATAGTCAATCGACTTGCCTTCATATACTATAGACCTCATATCATCGGTCCATATACCTACTAGCATAGTCAATCGACTTGCCTTTATATACTATAGACCTCATATCATCGGTCCATATACCTACTAGCATAGTCAATCGACTTGCCTTCATAGTCAATCGACTTGCCTTCATATACTATAGACCTCATATCATCGGTCCATATACCTACTAGCATAGTCAGTCGACTTGCCTTCATATATCATGGTACTATAGACCTCATATCATCGGTCCATATACCTACTAGCATAGTCAATCGACTTGCCTTCATAGTCAATCGACTTGCCTTCATATACTATAGACCTCATATCATCGGTCCATATACCTACTAGCATAGTCAGTCGACTTGCCTTCATATATCATGGTACTATAGACCTCATATCATCGGTCCATATACCTACTAGCATAGTCAATCGACTTGCCTTCATAGTCAATCGACTTGCCTTCATATACTATAGACCTCATATCATCGGTCCATATACCTACTAGCATAGTCAATCGACTTGCCTTCATATACTATAGACCTCATATCATCGGTCCATATACCTACTAGCATAGTCAATCGACTTGCCTTCATAGTCAATCGACTTGCCTTCATATACTATAGACCTCATATCATCGGTCCATATACCTACTAGCATAGTCAATCGACTTGCCTTCATAGTCAATCGACTTGCCTTCATATACTATAGACCTCATATCATCGGTCCATATACCTACTAGCATAGTCAGTCGACTTGCCTTCATAGTCAATCGACTTGCCTTCATATACTATAGACCTCATATCATCGGTCCATATACCTACTAGCATAGTCAGTCGACTTGCCTTCATATATCATGGTACTATAGACCTCATATCATCGGTCCATATACCTACTAGCATAGTCAGTCGACTTGCCTTCATATATCATGGTACTATAGACCTCATATCATCGGTCCATATACCTACTAGCATAGTCAATCGACTTGCCTTCATAGTCAATCGACTTGCCTTCATATACTATAGACCTCATATCATCGGTCCATATACCTACTAGCATAGTCAATCGACTTGCCTTCATAGTCAATCGACTTGCCTTCATATACTATAGACCTCATATCATCGGTCCATATACCTACTAGCATAGTCAATCGACTTGCCTTCATAGTCAATCGACTTGCCTTCATATACTATAGACCTCATATCATCGGTCCATATACCTACTAGCATAGTCAATCGACTTGCCTTCATATACTATAGACCTCATATCATCGGTCCATATACCTACTAGCATAGTCAATCGACTTGCCTTCATAGTCAATCGACTTGCCTTCATATACTATAGACCTCATATCATCGGTCCATATACCTACTAGCATAGTCAGTCGACTTGCCTTCATATATCATGGTACTATAGACCTCATATCATCGGTCCATATACCTACTAGCATAGTCAATCGACTTGCCTTCATAGTCAATCGACTTGCCTTCATATACTATAGACCTCATATCATCGGTCCATATACCTACTAGCATAGTCAATCGACTTGCCTTCATAGTCAATCGACTTGCCTTCATATACTATAGACCTCATATCATCGGTCCATATACCTACTAGCATAGTCAATCGACTTGCCTTCATAGTCAATCGACTTGCCTTCATATACTATAGACCTCATATCATCGGTCCATATACCTACTAGCATAGTCAATCGACTTGCCTTCATATACTATAGACCTCATATCATCGGTCCATATACCTACTAGCATAGTCAATCGACTTGCCTTCATAGTCAATCGACTTGCCTTCATATACTATAGACCTCATATCATCGGTCCATATACCTACTAGCATAGTCAGTCGACTTGCCTTCATATATCATGGTACTATAGACCTCATATCATCGGTCCATATACCTACTAGCATAGTCAATCGACTTGCCTTCATAGTCAATCGACTTGCCTTCATATACTATAGACCTCATATCATCGGTCCATATACCTACTAGCATAGTCAATCGACTTGCCTTCATAGTCAATCGACTTGCCTTCATATACTATAGACCTCATATCATCGGTCCATATACCTACTAGCATAGTCAATCGACTTGCCTTCATATACTATAGACCTCATATCATCGGTCCATATACCTACTAGCATAGTCAATCGACTTGCCTTCATAGTCAATCGACTTGCCTTCATATACTATAGACCTCATATCATCGGTCCATATACCTACTAGCATAGTCAATCGACTTGCCTTCATAGTCAATCGACTTGCCTTCATATACTATAGACCTCATATCATCGGTCCATATACCTACTAGCATAGTCAATCGACTTGCCTTCATATACTATAGACCTCATATCATCGGTCCATATACCTACTAGCATAGTCAATCGACTTGCCTTCATATATCATGGTACTATAGACCTCATATCATCGGTCCATATACCTACTAGCATAGTCAATCGACTTGCCTTCAAAGTCAATCGACTTGCCTTCATATATCATGGTACTATAGACCTCATATCATCGGTCCATATACCTACTAGCATAGTCAATCGACTTGCCTTCATAGTCAATCGACTTGCCTTCATATACTATAGACCTCATATCATCGGTCCATATACCTACTAGCATAGTCAATCGACTTGCCTTCATATACTATAGACCTCATATCATCGGTCCATATACCTACTAGCATAGTCAATCGACTTGCCTTCATAGTCAATCGACTTGCCTTCATATACTATAGACCTCATATCATCGGTCCATATACCTACTAGCATAGTCAGTCGACTTGCCTTCATATATCATGGTACTATAGACCTCATATCATCGGTCCATATACCTACTAGCATAGTCAATCGACTTGCCTTCATAGTCAATCGACTTGCCTTCATATACTATAGACCTCATATCATCGGTCCATATACCTACTAGCATAGTCAGTCGACTTGCCTTCATATATCATGGTACTATAGACCTCATATCATCGGTCCATATACCTACTAGCATAGTCAGTCGACTTGCCTTCATATATCATGGTACTATAGACCTCATATCATCGGTCCATATACCTACTAGCATAGTCAATCGACTTGCCTTCATAGTCAATCGACTTGCCTTCATAGTCAATCGACTTGCCTTCATATACTATAGACCTCATATCATCGGTCCATATACCTACTAGCATAGTCAATCGACTTGCCTTCATATATCATGGTACTATAGACCTCATATCATCGGTCCATATACCTACTAGCATAGTCAGTCGACTTGCCTTCATATATCATGGTACTATAGACCTCATATCATCGGTCCATATACCTACTAGCATAGTCAATCGACTTGCCTTCATATATCATGGTACTATAGACCTCATATCATCGGTCCATATACCTACTAGCATAGTCAATCGACTTGCCTTCATATATCATGGTACTATAGACCTCATATCATCGGTCCATATACCTACTAGCATAGTCAATCGACTTGCCTGCATAGTCAATCGACTTGCCTTCATATACTATAGACCTCATATCATCGGTCCATATACCTACTAGCATAGTCAATCGACTTGCCTTCATATACTATAGACCTCATATCATCGGTCCATATACCTACTAGCATAGTCAATCGACTTGCCTTCATAGTCAATCGACTTGCCTTCATATACTATAGACCTCATATCATCGGTCCATATACCTACTAGCATAGTCAGTCGACTTGCCTTCATATATCATGGTACTATAGACCTCATATCATCGGTCCATATACCTACTAGCATAGTCAATCGACTTGCCTTCATAGTCAATCGACTTGCCTTCATATACTATAGACCTCATATCATCGGTCCATATACCTACTAGCATAGTCAATCGACTTGCCTTCATATACTATAGACCTCATATCATCGGTCCATATACCTACTAGCATAGTCAATCGACTTGCCTTCATAGTCAATCGACTTGCCTTCATATACTATAGACCTCATATCATCGGTCCATATACCTACTAGCATAGTCAGTCGACTTGCCTTCATATATCATGGTACTATAGACCTCATATCATCGGTCCATATACCTACTAGCATAGTCAATCGACTTGCCTTCATAGTCAATCGACTTGCCTTCATATACTATAGACCTCATATCATCGGTCCATATACCTACTAGCATAGTCAATCGACTTGCCTTCATAGTCAATCGACTTGCCTTCATATACTATAGACCTCATATCATCGGTCCATATACCTACTAGCATAGTCAATCGACTTGCCTTCATAGTCAATCGACTTGCCTTCATATACTATAGACCTCATATCATCGGTCCATATACCTACTAGCATAGTCAATCGACTTGCCTTCATATACTATAGACCTCATATCATCGGTCCATATACCTACTAGCATAGTCAATCGACTTGCCTTCATAGTCAATCGACTTGCCTTCATATACTATAGACCTCATATCATCGGTCCATATACCTACTAGCATAGTCAATCGACTTGCCTTCATATACTATAGACCTCATATCATCGGTCCATATACCTACTAGCATAGTCAATCGACTTGCCTTCATATACTATAGACCTCATATCATCGGTCCATATACCTACTAGCATAGTCAATCGACTTGCCTTCATAGTCAATCGACTTGCCTTCATATACTATAGACCTCATATCATCGGTCCATATACCTACTAGCATAGTCAATCGACTTGCCTTCATAGTCAATCGACTTGCCTTCATATACTATAGACCTCATATCATCGGTCCATATACCTACTAGCATAGTCAATCGACTTGCCTTCATATACTATAGACCTCATATCATCGGTCCATATACCTACTAGCATAGTCAATCGACTTGCCTTCATATATCATGGTACTATAGACCTCATATCATCGGTCCATATACCTACTAGCATAGTCAATCGACTTGCCTTCAAAGTCAATCGACTTGCCTTCATATATCATGGTACTATAGACCTCATATCATCGGTCCATATACCTACTAGCATAGTCAATCGACTTGCCTTCATATATCATGGTACTATAGACCTCATATCATCGGTCCATATACCTACTAGCATAGTCAATCGACTTGCCTTCATATATCATGGTACTATAGACCTCATATCATCGGTCCATATACCTACTAGCATAGTCAATCGACTTGCCTGCATAGTCAATCGACTTGCCTTCATATACTATAGACCTCATATCATCGGTCCATATACCTACTAGCATAGTCAATCGACTTGCCTTCATATACTATAGACCTCATATCATCGGTCCATATACCTACTAGCATAGTCAATCGACTTGCCTTCATAGTCAATCGACTTGCCTTCATATACTATAGACCTCATATCATCGGTCCATATACCTACTAGCATAGTCAGTCGACTTGCCTTCATATATCATGGTACTATAGACCTCATATCATCGGTCCATATACCTACTAGCATAGTCAATCGACTTGCCTTCATAGTCAATCGACTTGCCTTCATATACTATAGACCTCATATCATCGGTCCATATACCTACTAGCATAGTCAATCGACTTGCCTTCATATACTATAGACCTCATATCATCGGTCCATATACCTACTAGCATAGTCAATCGACTTGCCTTCATAGTCAATCGACTTGCCTTCATATACTATAGACCTCATATCATCGGTCCATATACCTACTAGCATAGTCAGTCGACTTGCCTTCATATATCATGGTACTATAGACCTCATATCATCGGTCCATATACCTACTAGCATAGTCAATCGACTTGCCTTCATAGTCAATCGACTTGCCTTCATATACTATAGACCTCATATCATCGGTCCATATACCTACTAGCATAGTCAATCGACTTGCCTTCATAGTCAATCGACTTGCCTTCATATACTATAGACCTCATATCATCGGTCCATATACCTACTAGCATAGTCAATCGACTTGCCTTCATAGTCAATCGACTTGCCTTCATATACTATAGACCTCATATCATCGGTCCATATACCTACTAGCATAGTCAATCGACTTGCCTTCATATACTATAGACCTCATATCATCGGTCCATATACCTACTAGCATAGTCAATCGACTTGCCTTCATAGTCAATCGACTTGCCTTCATATACTATAGACCTCATATCATCGGTCCATATACCTACTAGCATAGTCAGTCGACTTGCCTTCATAGTCAATCGACTTGCCTTCATATACTATAGACCTCATATCATCGGTCCATATACCTACTAGCATAGTCAGTCGACTTGCCTTCATATATCATGGTACTATAGACCTCATATCATCGGTCCATATACCTACTAGCATAGTCAATCGACTTGCCTTCATAGTCAATCGACTTGCCCTCATAGTCGATGACTATACCTACTATGATATACAATAGACCTACCAAGTAGGTATACTATATATCATATATCAAGCCAATAGGTTATCGGTCTTGGCTTGATGATAGTATGATGGTATATCATACTCGGTCTTTACTCTCCTTTCTCTAACCAGAATAAAAACTTATATAAGGAAAGTGGTCTAGCAGGGTTAGAAAATGCACACTTTTCATATAAAAACACACTAAGGAGGCCTGGTGTCTATACTTTAGTAGATATATATACATGGTGGGGTCCAAAAATTTGAAAAATAGGCCTAGGAGGTTGAAATTCGGTATATAGGTACATGGAGGTGTTCTAAGCATACCGAGGTGGTCCCCGATGTCGGCCGGGGTCCAGGGGGCCCGTGGGGGCCCGTGGGGGCCGAAAATTTAAATAATAGGCCTAGGAGGTTGAAATTCGGTATATAGGTACATGGAGGTGTTCTAAGCATACCGAGGTGGTCCCCGATGTCGGCCGGGGTCCGGGGGGCCCGTGGGGGCCGAAAATTTAAATAATAGGCCTAGAAGATTGAAATTTGGTATATAGGGTCAGGGAGACATGCCAAGAGCTTTGGGTGGGTTCCCGAGGTCCTAAGTTCCGGAGGGGTCCGGAAAATCAAAAATTCTCCCTGACACTCCAAACTTGGGATTTTGTATCTGGTTGGGACCAGAGCACTCCTCATGATGTTCCTAACTCAAAAAAACTTCTTATTTGCACCACACGTGACTAAACATAATAATATAATATCTTTATACCATAATAACGTTGAATATAATTCGACACCGACCAACATATCGAGAAGCATCACAATTTGCATTTCCATCGTTTCCTATAATTTCCATCATAAAATAACGTATATATATTAACATAAGTAATCTGCAACCCATCATCATGCGGCATACGCAACCATATCTAACCATGTCCAATTGACTTTAAAAAAAAACAACGACACGCGGTGTTCCCAAGCGGTCACCCATCTAAGTACTGACCGCGCCCAATGTTGCTTAACTTCGGTGATCGGACGGGAACCGGTGCTTTTAACATGGTGTGGCCGTTGCTGATATGTAGAGTCTTCATAATAGTGCTTATACTTACCATACACAGTGCACACATCGCAATTAAACATATCACTTCATATAAAAGTTATCCCTTAGTAATAATAGTCATAATAATAATAATTTTATAATAAATAATAATAAATTTTTAAATAAATCATGCTGAAAAAATGCGGCACCAAAACGAACCGCCCATGGTGTTACGCAGATTTGCTATTCTTAGAGGGACAATATCATCAAAATAATAATAATAATAATAAAAATACTTCTAATAATAATAATTAGAACACACCACACCATATGGGTTGCCTCATAATACGCCTGACGTTATGCAACCCGCATGACACGCCACACCATATGTGTTGTTTATATATTAACATATATTTTAAATATATAGGGCAATTATATTTAAACAATTTATTTAATAATAATAATAATAATAACAATACTTATAATAATAATAATAATATTAATAATAATATTATTAATAATAATATTAATAACAATTATAATAATAGTAATAATAATAATAAATAAATATTAATTTCTATTCAAATAATAATAAAATGTTTGTCAATATTTGTTATAATCGCCCACCCACCACCATTTGTCATTTACTATTATCATTAATAAAGATTTCTTTTCAATGGATAATTAATTAATAATATATTTAAAATATGATTTACTTTTATTGCAGAAAACTTAAAATTAATTGCATAAAAAATTATGGATTTCTTATAAAATAATAATAATATATCTTATATATATATATATATATATAATAATAATGTATTAATATATATTTTAAATATATATTTTAAATATATTATAGGCAATTATATTTAAATCATTTATTTAATAATATGGGAATATATATTGTTATGGGAAAAATATATCATACTTATATTACTTATAACTATATACTATCACTATGGCAATTCGCTATGGGAAAAATATATCATACTTATATTACTTATAACTATATACTATCACTATGGCAATTCGCTATGGGAAAAATATATCATACTTATATTACTTATAACTATATACTATCACTATGGCAATCCTTCCGCAATCCCTCATGGGAGAATACTTAATAGTCTCATACTTAATAGTCGCATACTTCCGCAATCCTTCCGCAATCCCTCATGGGAGAATGTCGTCTAGTGTATTGAATTGGTGACATGTCGCGGTGTTAGCTAGTTTGTATAAGTTATCCCCGTGGCAACATTTGGAAAAAGTCTCATACTTAATAGTCGCATACTTAATAGTCGCATACTTCCGCAATCCTTCCGCAATCCCTCATGGGAGAATGTCGTCTAGTGTATTGAATTGGTGACATGTCGCGGTGTTAGCTAGTTTGTATAAGTTATCCCCGTGGCAACATTTGGAAAAAGTCTCATACTTAATAGTCGCATACTTAATAGTCGCATACTTCCGCAATCCTTCCGCAATCCCTCATGGGAGAATGTCGTCTAGTGTATTGAATTGGTGACATGTCGCGGTGTTAGCTAGTTTGTATAAGTTATCCCCGTGGCAACATTTGGAAAAAGTCTCATACTTAATAGTCGCATACTTAATAGTCGCATACTTCCGCAATCCTTCCGCAATCCCTCATGGGAGAATGTCGTCTAGTGTATTGAATTGGTGACATGTCGCGGTGTTAGCTAGTTTGTATAAGTTATCCCCGTGGCAACATTTGGAAAAAGTCTCATACTTAATAGTCGCATACTTAATAGTCGCATACTTCCGCAATCCCTCATGGGAGAATGTCGTCTAGTGTATTGAATTGGTGACATGTCGCGGTGTTAGCTAGTTTGTATAAGTTATCCCCGTGGCAACATTTGGAAAAAGTCTCATACTTAATAGTCGCATACTTAATAGTCGCATACTTCCGCAATCCTTCCGCAATCCCTCATGGGAGAATGTCGTCTAGTGTATTGAATTGGTGACATGTCGCGGTGTTAGCTAGTTTGTATAAGTTATCCCCGTGGCAACATTTGGAAAAAGTCTCATACTTAATAGTCGCATACTTAATAGTCGCATACTTCCGCAATCCTTCCGCAATCCCTCATGGGAGAATGTCGTCTAGTGTATTGAATTGGTGACATGTCGCGGTGTTAGCTAGTTTGTATAAGTTATCCCCGTGGCAACATTTGGAAAAAGTCTCATACTTAATAGTTGCATACTTAATAGTCGCATACTTCCGCAATCCTTCCGCAATCCCTCATGGGAGAATGTCGTCTAGTGTATTGAATTGGTGACATGTCGCGGTGTTAGCTAGTTTGTATAAGTTATCCCCGTGGCAACATTTGGAAAAAGTCTCATACTTAATAGTCGCATACTTAATAGTCGCATACTTCCGCAATCCTTCCGCAATCCCTCATGGGAGAATGTCGTCTAGTGTATTGAATTGGTGACATGTCGCGGTGTTAGCTAGTTTGTATAAGTTATCCCCGTGGCAACATTTGGAAAAAGTCTCATACTTAATAGTCGCATACTTAATAGTCGCATACTTCCGCAATCCTTCCGCAATCCCTCATGGGAGAATGTCGTCTAGTGTCTTGAATTGGTGACATGTCGCGGTGTTAGCTAGTTTGTATAAGTTATCCCCGTGGCAACATTTGGAAAAAGTCTCATACTTAATAGTCGCATACTTAATAGTCGCATACTTCCGCAATCCTTCCGCAATCCCTCATGGGAGAATGTCGTCTAGTGTATTGAATTGGTGACATGTCGCGGTGTTAGCTAGTTTGTATAAGTTATCCCCGTGGCAACATTTGGAAAAAGTCTCATACTTAATAGTCGCATACTTAATAGTCGCATACTTCCGCAATCCTTCCGCAATCCCTCATGGGAGAATGTCGTCTAGTGTATTGAATTGGTGACATGTCGCGGTGTTAGCTAGTTTGTATAAGTTATCCCCGTGGCAACATTTGGAAAAAGTCTCATACTTAATAGTCGCATACTTAATAGTCGCATACTTCCGCAATCCTTCCGCAATCCCTCATGGGAGAATGTCGTCTAGTGTATTGAATTGGTGACATGTCGCGGTGTTAGCTAGTTTGTATAAGTTATCCCCGTGGCAACATTTGGAAAAAGTCTCATACTTAATAGTCGCATACTTAATAGTCGCATACTTCCGCAATCCTTCCGCAATCCCTCATGGGAGAATGTCGTCTAGTGTATTGAATTGGTGACATGTCGCGATGTTAGCTAGTTTGTATAAGTTATCCCCGTGGCAACATTTGGAAAAAGTCTCATACTTAATAGTCGCATACTTAATAGTCGCATACTTCCGCAATCCTTCCGCAATCCCTCATGGGAGAATGTCGTCTAGTGTATTGAATTGGTGACATGTCGCGGTGTTAGCTAGTTTGTATAAGTTATCCCCGTGGCAACATTTGGAAAAAGTCTCATACTTAATAGTCGCATACTTAATAGTCGCATACTTCCGCAATCCTTCCGCAATCCCTCATGGGAGAATGTCGTCTAGTGTATTGAATTGGTGACATGTCGCGGTGTTAGCTAGTTTGTATAAGTTATCCCCGTGGCAACATTTGGAAAAAGTCTCATACTTAATAGTCGCATACTTAATAGTCGCATACTTCCGCAATCCTTCCGCAATCCCTCATGGGAGAATGTCGTCTAGTGTATTGAATTGGTGACATGTCGCGGTGTTAGCTAGTTTGTATAAGTTATCCCCGTGGCAACATTTGGAAAAAGTCTCATACTTAATAGTCGCATACTTAATAGTCGCATACTTCCGCAATCCTTCCGCAATCCCTCATGGGAGAATGTCGTCTAGTGTATTGAATTGGTGACATGTCGCGGTGTTAGCTAGTTTGTATAAGTTATCCCCGTGGCAACATTTGGAAAAAGTCTCATACTTAATAGTCGCATACTTAATAGTCGCATACTTCCGCAATCCCTCATGGGAGAATGTCGTCTAGTGTATTGAATTGGTGACATGTCGCGGTGTTAGCTAGTTTGTATAAGTTATCCCCGTGGCAACATTTGGAAAAAGTCTCATACTTAATAGTCGCATACTTAATAGTCGCATACTTCCGCAATCCTTCCGCAATCCCTCATGGGAGAATGTCGTCTAGTGTATTGAATTGGTGACATGTCGCGGTGTTAGCTAGTTTGTATAAGTTATCCCCGTGGCAACATTTGGAAAAAGTCTCATACTTAATAGTCGCATACTTAATAGTCGCATACTTCCGCAATCCTTCCGCAATCCCTCATGGGAGAATGTCGTCTAGTGTATTGAATTGGTGACATGTCGCGATGTTAGCTAGTTTGTATAAGTTATCCCCGTGGCAACATTTGGAAAAAGTCTCATACTTAATAGTCGCATACTTAATAGTCGCATACTTCCGCAATCCTTCCGCAATCCCTCATGGGAGAATGTCGTCTAGTGTATTGAATTGGTGACATGTCGCGGTGTTAGCTAGTTTGTATAAGTTATCCCCGTGGCAACATTTGGAAAAAGTCTCATACTTAATAGTCGCATACTTAATAGTCGCATACTTCCGCAATCCTTCCGCAATCCCTCATGGGAGAATGTCGTCTAGTGTATTGAATTGGTGACATGTCGCGATGTTAGCTAGTTTGTATAAGTTATCCCCGTGGCAACATTTGGAAAAAGTCTCATACTTAATAGTCGCATACTTAATAGTCGCATACTTCCGCAATCCTTCCGCAATCCCTCATGGGAGAATGTCGTCTAGTGTATTGAATTGGTGACATGTCGCGGTGTTAGCTAGTTTGTATAAGTTATCCCCGTGGCAACATTTGGAAAAAGTCTCATACTTAATAGTCTCATACTTAATAGTCGCATACTTAATAGTCGCATACTTCCGCAATCCTTCCGCAATCCCTCATGGGAGAATGTCGTCTAGTGTATTGAATTGGTGACATGTCGCGATGTTAGCTAGTTTGTATAAGTTATCCCCGTGGCAACATTTGGAAAAAGTCTCATACTTAATAGTCGCATACTTAATAGTCGCATACTTCCGCAATCCTTCCGCAATCCCTCATGGGAGAATGTCGTCTAGTGTATTGAATTGGTGACATGTCGCGGTGTTAGCTAGTTTGTATAAGTTATCCCCGTGGCAACATTTGGAAAAAGTCTCATACTTAATAGTCGCATACTTAATAGTCGCATACTTCCGCAATCCTTCCGCAATCCCTCATGGGAGAATGTCGTCTAGTGTATTGAATTGGTGACATGTCGCGGTGTTAGCTAGTTTGTATAAGTTATCCCCGTGGCAACATTTGGAAAAAGTCTCATACTTAATAGTCGCATACTTAATAGTCGCATACTTCCGCAATCCTTCCGCAATCCCTCATGGGAGAATGTCGTCTAGTGTATTGAATTGGTGACATGTCGCGGTGTTAGCTAGTTTGTATAAGTTATCCCCGTGGCAACATTTGGAAAAAGTCTCATACTTAATAGTCGCATACTTAATAGTCGCATACTTCCGCAATCCTTCCGCAATCCCTCATGGGAGAATGTCGTCTAGTGTATTGAATTGGTGACATGTCGCGGTGTTAGCTAGTTTGTATAAGTTATCCCCGTGGCAACATTTGGAAAAAGTCTCATACTTAATAGTCGCATACTTAATAGTCGCATACTTCCGCAATCCTTCCGCAATCCCTCATGGGAGAATGTCGTCTAGTGTATTGAATTGGTGACATGTCGCGGTGTTAGCTAGTTTGTATAAGTTATCCCCGTGGCAACATTTGGAAAAAGTCTCATACTTAATAGTCGCATACTTAATAGTCGCATACTTCCGCAATCCCTCATGGGAGAATGTCGTCTAGTGTATTGAATTGGTGACATGTCGCGGTGTTAGCTAGTTTGTATAAGTTATCCCCGTGGCAACATTTGGAAAAAGTCTCATACTTAATAGTCGCATACTTAATAGTCGCATACTTCCGCAATCCTTCCGCAATCCCTCATGGGAGAATGTCGTCTAGTGTATTGAATTGGTGACATGTCGCGGTGTTAGCTAGTTTGTATAAGTTATCCCCGTGGCAACATTTGGAAAAAGTCTCATACTTAATAGTCGCATACTTAATAGTCGCATACTTCCGCAATCCTTCCGCAATCCCTCATGGGAGAATGTCGTCTAGTGTCTTGAATTGGTGACATGTCGCGGTGTTAGCTAGTTTGTATAAGTTATCCCCGTGGCAACATTTGGAAAAAGTCTCATACTTAATAGTCGCATACTTAATAGTCGCATACTTCCGCAATCCTTCCGCAATCCCTCATGGGAGAATGTCGTCTAGTGTATTGAATTGGTGACATGTCGCGGTGTTAGCTAGTTTGTATAAGTTATCCCCGTGGCAACATTTGGAAAAAGTCTCATACTTAATAGTCGCATACTTAATAGTCGCATACTTCCGCAATCCTTCCGCAATCCCTCATGGGAGAATGTCGTCTAGTGTATTGAATTGGTGACATGTCGCGGTGTTAGCTAGTTTGTATAAGTTATCCCCGTGGCAACATTTGGAAAAAGTCTCATACTTAATAGTCGCATACTTAATAGTCGCATACTTCCGCAATCCTTCCGCAATCCCTCATGGGAGAATGTCGTCTAGTGTATTGAATTGGTGACATGTCGCGGTGTTAGCTAGTTTGTATAAGTTATCCCCGTGGCAACATTTGGAAAAAGTCTCATACTTAATAGTCGCATACTTAATAGTCGCATACTTCCGCAATCCTTCCGCAATCCCTCATGGGAGAATGTCGTCTAGTGTATTGAATTGGTGACATGTCGCGGTGTTAGCTAGTTTGTATAAGTTATCCCCGTGGCAACATTTGGAAAAAGTCTCATACTTAATAGTCGCATACTTAATAGTCGCATACTTCCGCAATCCTTCCGCAATCCCTCATGGGAGAATGTCGTCTAGTGTATTGAATTGGTGACATGTCGCGGTGTTAGCTAGTTTGTATAAGTTATCCCCGTGGCAACATTTGGAAAAAGTCTCATACTTAATAGTCGCATACTTAATAGTCGCATACTTCCGCAATCCTTCCGCAATCCCTCATGGGAGAATGTCGTCTAGTGTATTGAATTGGTGACATGTCGCGGTGTTAGCTAGTTTGTATAAGTTATCCCCGTGGCAACATTTGGAAAAAGTCTCATACTTAATAGTCGCATACTTAATAGTCGCATACTTCCGCAATCCTTCCGCAATCCCTCATGGGAGAATGTCGTCTAGTGTATTGAATTGGTGACATGTCGCGGTGTTAGCTAGTTTGTATAAGTTATCCCCGTGGCAACATTTGGAAAAAGTCTCATACTTAATAGTCGCATACTTAATAGTCGCATACTTCCGCAATCCTTCCGCAATCCCTCATGGGAGAATGTCGTCTAGTGTATTGAATTGGTGACATGTCGCGGTGTTAGCTAGTTTGTATAAGTTATCCCCGTGGCAACATTTGGAAAAAGTCTCATACTTAATAGTCGCATACTTAATAGTCGCATACTTCCGCAATCCTTCCGCAATCCCTCATGGGAGAATGTCGTCTAGTGTATTGAATTGGTGACATGTCGCGGTGTTAGCTAGTTTGTATAAGTTATCCCCGTGGCAACATTTGGAAAAAGTCTCATACTTAATAGTCGCATACTTAATAGTCGCATACTTCCGCAATCCTTCCGCAATCCCTCATGGGAGAATGTCGTCTAGTGTATTGAATTGGTGACATGTCGCGGTGTTAGCTAGTTTGTATAAGTTATCCCCGTGGCAACATTTGGAAAAAGTCTCATACTTAATAGTCGCATACTTAATAGTCGCATACTTCCGCAATCCTTCCGCAATCCCTCATGGGAGAATGTCGTCTAGTGTATTGAATTGGTGACATGTCGCGGTGTTAGCTAGTTTGTATAAGTTATCCCCGTGGCAACATTTGGAAAAAGTCTCATACTTAATAGTCGCATACTTAATAGTCGCATACTTCCGCAATCCTTCCGCAATCCCTCATGGGAGAATGTCGTCTAGTGTATTGAATTGGTGACATGTCGCGGTGTTAGCTAGTTTGTATAAGTTATCCCCGTGGCAACATTTGGAAAAAGTCTCATACTTAATAGTCGCATACTTAATAGTCGCATACTTCCGCAATCCTTCCGCAATCCCTCATGGGAGAATGTCGTCTAGTGTATTGAATTGGTGACATGTCGCGGTGTTAGCTAGTTTGTATAAGTTATCCCCGTGGCAACATTTGGAAAAAGTCTCATACTTAATAGTCGCATACTTAATAGTCGCATACTTCCGCAATCCTTCCGCAATCCCTCATGGGAGAATGTCGTCTAGTGTATTGAATTGGTGACATGTCGCGGTGTTAGCTAGTTTGTATACAGTTATCCCCGTGGCAACATTTGGAAAAAGTCTCATACTTAATAGTCGCATACTTCCGCAATCCTTCCGCAATCCCTCATGGGAGAATGTCGTCTAGTGTATTGAATTGGTGACATGTCGCGGTGTTAGCTAGTTTGTATAAGTTATCCCCGTGGCAACATTTGGAAAAAGTCTCATACTTAATAGTCGCATACTTAATAGTCGCATACTTAATAGTCGCATACTTCCGCAATCCTTCCGCAATCCCTCATGGGAGAATGTCGTCTAGTGTATTGAATTGGTGACATGTCGCGGTGTTAGCTAGTTTGTATAAGTTATCCCCGTGGCAACATTTGGAAAAAGTCTCATACTTAATAGTCGCATACTTAATAGTCGCATACTTCCGCAATCCCTCATGGGAGAATGTCGTCTAGTGTATTGAATTGGTGACATGTCGCGGTGTTAGCTAGTTTGTATAAGTTATCCCCGTGGCAACATTTGGAAAAAGTCTCATACTTAATAGTCGCATACTTAATAGTCGCATACTTCCGCAATCCTTCCGCAATCCCTCATGGGAGAATGTCGTCTAGTGTATTGAATTGGTGACATGTCGCGGTGTTAGCTAGTTTGTATAAGTTATCCCCGTGGCAACATTTGGAAAAAGTCTCATACTTAATAGTCGCATACTTAATAGTCGCATACTTCCGCAATCCTTCCGCAATCCCTCATGGGAGAATGTCGTCTAGTGTATTGAATTGGTGACATGTCGCGGTGTTAGCTAGTTTGTATAAGTTATCCCCGTGGCAACATTTGGAAAAAGTCTCATACTTAATAGTCGCATACTTAATAGTCGCATACTTCCGCAATCCTTCCGCAATCCCTCATGGGAGAATGTCGTCTAGTGTATTGAATTGGTGACATGTCGCGGTGTTAGCTAGTTTGTATAAGTTATCCCCGTGGCAACATTTGGAAAAAGTCTCATACTTAATAGTCGCATACTTAATAGTCGCATACTTCCGCAATCCTTCCGCAATCCCTCATGGGAGAATGTCGTCTAGTGTATTGAA
>CAWWDJ010000288.1:17500-27500 GCA_963942525.1 Ptychoptera contaminata | reverse complement strand
TGTACGGGCCTGGCACCCTCTATGGGTAAATGGCCGCATTCAAGATGGACTTGAACTTATTATAATATTTATAAGATAGTAGGCTCTTTCATACACAGCATATCTGTACACCTTTACGGTTTAAGACTATGTGTTGAGCTTTTCCTGTTTCGCTCGCCGCTACTTAAGGAATCCTAGTTAGTTTCTTTTCCTCCCCTCATTAATATGCTTAAATTCAGGGGGTAGTCACACATGAGTTGAGGTCACATTATAATTTTCAATCTTTTTTCAATATAAATCTATCTTTATACTTCATATGCTCAATTCAAATTTATAATAATTTTAATGACATATAGAAGTTAAATATAATTTATATATCATAATATTTCATATTATTATACGTATTTATATAATAATACATTAAGCAGTCTTTATATAAATAAAAACTAGTTCATTTATGATAATATAATGACCCTCAACCATGTGTGGTTCATGCAGTTAATTAAAATTAATTAAATAACATCGCATGAACCGCCATTTGCGTTCGAAATGTCGATGTTCATGTGTCCTGCAGTTCACATGGCGACGCGCAGTTTGCTGCGTTCTTCATCGACCTATGAGCCAAGTGATCCCCCGCTTAGGGTAATATAGTAATTAAATTTAATAAAATATGTTAATAAACATTATATTGTACGAGACTATGCCTTTATGTTATATATTTACATATATACACATATATCGACTAGATACGATCATGCATATAGCATGGTGGCATCTCAATACCTTTATGTCTAATATAATTAGAACATATATCGACTTGACGATCATATTCATATTTAACTATGAATATGGTGGTATAATTTGGTTATATATTTATTAGGTTTAAATCAATAATGATCCTTCCGCAGGTTCACCTACGGAAACCTTGTTACGACTTTTACTTCCTCTAAATAATCAAGTTTGGTCAACTTCTGCGAAGCAACCGCAATACACAAGGTATCACGGGGATCGCGTCCGGAGACCTCACTAAATAATTCAATCGGTAGTAGCGACGGGCGGTGTGTACAAAGGGCAGGGACGTAATCAATACGAGCTTATGACTCGCGTTTACTGGGAATTCCAGGTTCATGTAAACAGTTACAGTCTACAATCCCTAGTAAGACAGTATTTGAAAGGTTTACCCGTACCTCTCAGCCTAGGAAACATATTGCAACTCTCATTGTAGCGCGCGTGCAGCCCAGAACATCTAAGGGCATCACAGACCTGTTATTGCTCAATCTCATTATTGCTAGACACAATTTGTCCACTTAAGAAGCTAAGTGTCTCTCCTTATATAATTAACCATTAGATTATTCACATATATCAAGACAAACCAACAGGTATAACTCCACATCACATAGCATAATACATAAATACAAGTATAAATGAATCAGTATGCAATGCTTCAGCGCTATACTCCTGCCAGCATCTATTTAATATATTTGAGTCTCGTTCGTTATCGGAATTAACCAGACAAATCACTCCACGAACTAAGAACGGCCATGCACCACCACCCATATATTCGAGAAAGAGCTATCAATGTGTCTTACTCATTTATGTTCGGACCTGGTAAGTTTTCCCGTGTTGAGTCAAATTAAGCCGCAGGCTCCACTCCTGGTGGTGCCCTTCCGTCAATTCCTTTAAGTTTCAGCTTTGCAACCATACTTCCCCCGGAGCCCAAAAGCTTTGGTTTCCCGAAAGTTATTGGATGAACCATATTAAGTAGCTACATCCAATTGCTGGCTGGCATTGTTTATGGTTAGAACTAGGGCGGTATCTGATCGCCTTCGAACCTCTAACTTTCGTTCTTGATTAATGAAAACATCTTTGGCAAATGCTTTCGCAATAGTTAGTCTTACTACGGTCCAAGAATTTCACCTCTATCGTAGTAATACTAATGCCCCCAACAGCTTCTATTAATCATTGCCTCTTGGTCTAAAAACCAAATTACAAAATAGAACAGAGACCTTATTTCATTATCCCATGCACTAAATATTTAGGCATAAAGCCTGCTTTAAGCACTTTAATTTGTTCAAAGTAATAGAACCGGTCCACGGCAGCACTCGATTAAGAGCACTGTTCATGGATTTAAAGTAATAACCAGGAATTAGGAAATTACTTAAATGGATGGGCGATACAGATAATTCTTTGCTACACGAATGTAACAAAAAGCTAGTGCATCGTTAACCAACCAACCGGCAATACGTTTAAGCAACGGAGTGATGTACAACACCGACTACGCGGGGTACTACTCGTGCTAAACACAAGTTCAACTACGAACGTTTTAACCGCAACAACTTTAATATACGCTATTGGAGCTGGAGTTACCGCGGCTGCTGGCACCAGACTTGCCCTCCAATTGTTCCTTGTTAAAGGATTTAAAGTGTACTCATTCCAATTACAGGGCCTCGGATATGAGTCCTGTATTGTTATTTTTCGTCACTACCTCCCCGTGCCGGGAGTGGGTAATTTACGCGCCTGCTGCCTTCCTTAGATGTGGTAGCCGTTTCTCGGGCTCCCTCTCCGGAATCGAACCCTGATTCCCCGTTACCCGTTGCAACCATGGTAGTCCTCTACATTACCATCAATAGTTGATAGGGCAGACATTTGAAAGATATGTCGTCGGCACAATGGCCATACGATCAGCAAAGTTATCCAGATTCATGTAAAACAAGCGACCAGTAAACTGATCGATTGGTTTCAATCTAATAAAAGCACACGTCCGTAAGGTTTCGTGTTTTATTGCATGTATTAGCTCTAGAATTACCACAGTTATCCAAGTAAATTTAGATAATCTATTAAACCATAACTGATATAATGAGCCTTTTGCGGTTTCACTTTAATTTAGCTTGTACTTAGACATGCATGGCTTAATCTTTGAGACAAGCATATAACTACTGGCAGGATCAACCAGAATAGTATTTTTACATTTAACCTCAATATTATATATTTGAGTATATTTATTTACTATATGCCAAGGTATTTCCATATATTTTACCAATCAATACGCAAACAGCTAATATCAATATGGTGTATATACATATATACCTTAGGCTATATTTATTATATTTATATATTATTTATATATTATATTTATTATTTATCACGATACACAAGTTCTTACTACCATTACTTTCGTATGGTAGACGAATCAAAGCTATATATCGAAGTATAGACCTTATCATCTATACCTCTTCTTACTATTAAAATTAAAAAACTTATATAAGGAAAGTGGCCTCGCAGGGTTAGAAAATGCACACTTTTCATATAAAAACACACTAAGGAGGCCTGGTGTCTATACTTTAGTAGGTATATATACCTACCCATCGACATCAGACCTCGAATGGTTGACTACCATAGTTAATCGACTTGCCTTCATAGTCAATCGACTTGCCTTCATATATCATGGTACTATAGACCTCATATCATCGGTCCATATACCTACTAGCATAGTCAATCGACTTGCCTTCATAGTCAATCGACTTGCCTTCATATACTATAGACCTCATATCATCGGTCCATATACCTACTAGCATAGTCAATCGACTTGCCTTCATAGTCAATCGACTTGCCTTCATATACTATAGACCTCATATCATCGGTCCATATACCTACTAGCATAGTCAATCGACTTGCCTTCATAGTCAATCGACTTGCCTTCATATACTATAGACCTCATATCATCGGTCCATATACCTACTAGCATAGTCAGTCGACTTGCCTTCATATATCATGGTACTATAGACCTCATATCATCGGTCCATATACCTACTAGCATAGTCAATCGACTTGCCTTCATAGTCAATCGACTTGCCTTCATATACTATAGACCTCATATCATCGGTCCATATACCTACTAGCATAGTCAATCGACTTGCCTTCATATACTATAGACCTCATATCATCGGTCCATATACCTACTAGCATAGTCAATCGACTTGCCTTCATAGTCAATCGACTTGCCTTCATATACTATAGACCTCATATCATCGGTCCATATACCTACTAGCATAGTCAGTCGACTTGCCTTCATATATCATGGTACTATAGACCTCATATCATCGGTCCATATACCTACTAGCATAGTCAATCGACTTGCCTTCATAGTCAATCGACTTGCCTTCATATACTATAGACCTCATATCATCGGTCCATATACCTACTAGCATAGTCAATCGACTTGCCTTCATAGTCAATCGACTTGCCTTCATATACTATAGACCTCATATCATCGGTCCATATACCTACTAGCATAGTCAATCGACTTGCCTTCATAGTCAATCGACTTGCCTTCATATACTATAGACCTCATATCATCGGTCCATATACCTACTAGCATAGTCAATCGACTTGCCTTCATATACTATAGACCTCATATCATCGGTCCATATACCTACTAGCATAGTCAGTCGACTTGCCTTCATAGTCAATCGACTTGCCTTCATATACTATAGACCTCATATCATCGGTCCATATACCTACTAGCATAGTCAATCGACTTGCCTGCATAGTCAATCGACTTGCCTTCATATACTATAGACCTCATATCATCGGTCCATATACCTACTAGCATAGTCAATCGACTTGCCTTCATATACTATAGACCTCATATCATCGGTCCATATACCTACTAGCATAGTCAATCGACTTGCCTTCATAGTCAATCGACTTGCCTTCATATACTATAGACCTCATATCATCGGTCCATATACCTACTAGCATAGTCAGTCGACTTGCCTTCATATATCATGGTACTATAGACCTCATATCATCGGTCCATATACCTACTAGCATAGTCAATCGACTTGCCTTCATAGTCAATCGACTTGCCTTCATATACTATAGACCTCATATCATCGGTCCATATACCTACTAGCATAGTCAATCGACTTGCCTTCATATACTATAGACCTCATATCATCGGTCCATATACCTACTAGCATAGTCAATCGACTTGCCTTCATAGTCAATCGACTTGCCTTCATATACTATAGACCTCATATCATCGGTCCATATACCTACTAGCATAGTCAGTCGACTTGCCTTCATAGTCAATCGACTTGCCTTCATATACTATAGACCTCATATCATCGGTCCATATACCTACTAGCATAGTCAGTCGACTTGCCTTCATATATCATGGTACTATAGACCTCATATCATCGGTCCATATACCTACTAGCATAGTCAATCGACTTGCCTTCATAGTCAATCGACTTGCCTTCATATACTATAGACCTCATATCATCGGTCCATATACCTACTAGCATAGTCAATCGACTTGCCTTCATATACTATAGACCTCATATCATCGGTCCATATACCTACTAGCATAGTCAATCGACTTGCCTTCATAGTCAATCGACTTGCCTTCATATACTATAGACCTCATATCATCGGTCCATATACCTACTAGCATAGTCAGTCGACTTGCCTTCATATATCATGGTACTATAGACCTCATATCATCGGTCCATATACCTACTAGCATAGTCAATCGACTTGCCTTCATAGTCAATCGACTTGCCTTCATATACTATAGACCTCATATCATCGGTCCATATACCTACTAGCATAGTCAGTCGACTTGCCTTCATATATCATGGTACTATAGACCTCATATCATCGGTCCATATACCTACTAGCATAGTCAGTCGACTTGCCTTCATATATCATGGTACTATAGACCTCATATCATCGGTCCATATACCTACTAGCATAGTCAATCGACTTGCCTTCATAGTCAATCGACTTGCCTTCATAGTCAATCGACTTGCCTTCATATACTATAGACCTCATATCATCGGTCCATATACCTACTAGCATAGTCAATCGACTTGCCTTCATATATCATGGTACTATAGACCTCATATCATCGGTCCATATACCTACTAGCATAGTCAATCGACTTGCCTTCATATACTATAGACCTCATATCATCGGTCCATATACCTACTAGCATAGTCAATCGACTTGCCTTCATAGTCAATCGACTTGCCTTCATATACTATAGACCTCATATCATCGGTCCATATACCTACTAGCATAGTCAATCGACTTGCCTTCATATACTATAGACCTCATATCATCGGTCCATATACCTACTAGCATAGTCAATCGACTTGCCTTCATAGTCAATCGACTTGCCTTCATATACTATAGACCTCATATCATCGGTCCATATACCTACTAGCATAGTCAGTCGACTTGCCTTCATAGTCAATCGACTTGCCTTCATATACTATAGACCTCATATCATCGGTCCATATACCTACTAGCATAGTCAGTCGACTTGCCTTCATATATCATGGTACTATAGACCTCATATCATCGGTCCATATACCTACTAGCATAGTCAATCGACTTGCCTTCATAGTCAATCGACTTGCCTTCATATACTATAGACCTCATATCATCGGTCCATATACCTACTAGCATAGTCAGTCGACTTGCCTTCATAGTCAATCGACTTGCCTTCATATACTATAGACCTCATATCATCGGTCCATATACCTACTAGCATAGTCAGTCGACTTGCCTTCATATATCATGGTACTATAGACCTCATATCATCGGTCCATATACCTACTAGCATAGTCAGTCGACTTGCCTTCATATATCATGGTACTATAGACCTCATATCATCGGTCCATATACCTACTAGCATAGTCAATCGACTTGCCTTCATAGTCAATCGACTTGCCTTCATATACTATAGACCTCATATCATCGGTCCATATACCTACTAGCATAGTCAATCGACTTGCCTTCATAGTCAATCGACTTGCCTTCATATACTATAGACCTCATATCATCGGTCCATATACCTACTAGCATAGTCAATCGACTTGCCTTCATAGTCAATCGACTTGCCTTCATATACTATAGACCTCATATCATCGGTCCATATACCTACTAGCATAGTCAATCGACTTGCCTTCATATACTATAGACCTCATATCATCGGTCCATATACCTACTAGCATAGTCAATCGACTTGCCTTCATAGTCAATCGACTTGCCTTCATATACTATAGACCTCATATCATCGGTCCATATACCTACTAGCATAGTCAGTCGACTTGCCTTCATATATCATGGTACTATAGACCTCATATCATCGGTCCATATACCTACTAGCATAGTCAATCGACTTGCCTTCATAGTCAATCGACTTGCCTTCATATACTATAGACCTCATATCATCGGTCCATATACCTACTAGCATAGTCAATCGACTTGCCTTCATAGTCAATCGACTTGCCTTCATATACTATAGACCTCATATCATCGGTCCATATACCTACTAGCATAGTCAATCGACTTGCCTTCATATACTATAGACCTCATATCATCGGTCCATATACCTACTAGCATAGTCAATCGACTTGCCTTCATAGTCAATCGACTTGCCTTCATATACTATAGACCTCATATCATCGGTCCATATACCTACTAGCATAGTCAATCGACTTGCCTTCATAGTCAATCGACTTGCCTTCATATACTATAGACCTCATATCATCGGTCCATATACCTACTAGCATAGTCAATCGACTTGCCTTCATATACTATAGACCTCATATCATCGGTCCATATACCTACTAGCATAGTCAATCGACTTGCCTTCATATATCATGGTACTATAGACCTCATATCATCGGTCCATATACCTACTAGCATAGTCAATCGACTTGCCTTCAAAGTCAATCGACTTGCCTTCATATATCATGGTACTATAGACCTCATATCATCGGTCCATATACCTACTAGCATAGTCAATCGACTTGCCTTCATATATCATGGTACTATAGACCTCATATCATCGGTCCATATACCTACTAGCATAGTCAATCGACTTGCCTTCATATATCATGGTACTATAGACCTCATATCATCGGTCCATATACCTACTAGCATAGTCAATCGACTTGCCTGCATAGTCAATCGACTTGCCTTCATATACTATAGACCTCATATCATCGGTCCATATACCTACTAGCATAGTCAATCGACTTGCCTTCATATACTATAGACCTCATATCATCGGTCCATATACCTACTAGCATAGTCAATCGACTTGCCTTCATAGTCAATCGACTTGCCTTCATATACTATAGACCTCATATCATCGGTCCATATACCTACTAGCATAGTCAGTCGACTTGCCTTCATATATCATGGTACTATAGACCTCATATCATCGGTCCATATACCTACTAGCATAGTCAATCGACTTGCCTTCATAGTCAATCGACTTGCCTTCATATACTATAGACCTCATATCATCGGTCCATATACCTACTAGCATAGTCAATCGACTTGCCTTCATATACTATAGACCTCATATCATCGGTCCATATACCTACTAGCATAGTCAATCGACTTGCCTTCATAGTCAATCGACTTGCCTTCATATACTATAGACCTCATATCATCGGTCCATATACCTACTAGCATAGTCAGTCGACTTGCCTTCATATATCATGGTACTATAGACCTCATATCATCGGTCCATATACCTACTAGCATAGTCAATCGACTTGCCTTCATAGTCAATCGACTTGCCTTCATATACTATAGACCTCATATCATCGGTCCATATACCTACTAGCATAGTCAATCGACTTGCCTTCATAGTCAATCGACTTGCCTTCATATACTATAGACCTCATATCATCGGTCCATATACCTACTAGCATAGTCAGTCGACTTGCCTTCATATATCATGGTACTATAGACCTCATATCATCGGTCCATATACCTACTAGCATAGTCAGTCGACTTGCCTTCATATATCATGGTACTATAGACCTCATATCATCGGTCCATATACCTACTAGCATAGTCAATCGACTTGCCTTCATAGTCAATCGACTTGCCTTCATAGTCAATCGACTTGCCTTCATATACTATAGACCTCATATCATCGGTCCATATACCTACTAGCATAGTCAATCGACTTGCCTTCATATATCATGGTACTATAGACCTCATATCATCGGTCCATATACCTACTAGCATAGTCAATCGACTTGCCTTCATAGTCAATCGACTTGCCCTCATAGTCGATGACTATACCTACTATGATATACAATAGACCTACCAAGTAGGTATACTATATATCATATATCAAGCCAATAGGTTATCGGTCTTGGCTTGATGATAGTATGATGGTATATCATACTCGGTCTTTACTCTCCTTTCTCTAACCAGAATAAAAACTTATATAAGGAAAGTGGTCTAGCAGGGTTAGAAAATGCACACTTTTCATATAAAAACACACTAAGGAGGCCTGGTGTCTATACTTTAGTAGATATATATACATGGTGGGGTCCAAAAATTTGAAAAATAGGCCTAGGAGGTTGAAATTCGGTATATAGGTACATGGAGGTGTTCTAAGCATACCGAGGTGGTCCCCGATGTCGGCCGGGGTCCAGGGGGCCCGTGGGGGCCCGTGGGGGCCGAAAATTTAAATAATAGGCCTAGGAGGTTGAAATTCGGTATATAGGTACATGGAGGTGTTCTAAGCATACCGAGGTGGTCCCCGATGTCGGCCGGGGTCCGGGGGGCCCGTGGGGGCCCGTGGGGGCCGAAAATTTAAATAATAGGCCTAGGATGTTGAAATTCGGTATATAGGTACATGGAGGTGTTCTAAGCATACCGAGGTGGTCCCCGATGTCGGCCGGGGTCCGGGGGGCCCGTGGGGGCCCGTGGGGGCCCGTGGGGGCCGAAAATTTAATAATAGGCCTAGGAGGTTGAAATTCGGTATATAGGTACATGGAGGTGTTCTAAGCATACCGAGGTGGTCCCCGATGTCGGCCGGGGTCCGGGGGGCCCGTGGGGCCCGTGGGGCCGAAATTTTAAATAATAGGCCCTAGAAGATTGAAATTTGGTATATAGGGTCAGGGAGACATGCCAAGAGCTTTGGGGGGGTTCCCGAGGTCCTAAGTTCCGGAGGGGTCCGGAAAATTTCCAAATT
>CAWWDJ010000288.1:5000-10000 GCA_963942525.1 Ptychoptera contaminata | reverse complement strand
CCCGTACCTCTCAGCCTAGGAAACATATTGCAACTCTCATTGTAGCGCGCGTGCAGCCCAGAACATCTAAGGGCATCACAGACCTGTTATTGCTCAATCTCATTATTGCTAGACACAATTTGTCCACTTAAGAAGCTAAGTGTCTCTCCTTATATAATTAACCATTAGATTATTCACATATATCAAGACAAACCAACAGGTATAACTCCACATCACATAGCATAATACATAAATACAAGTATAAATGAATCAGTATGCAATGCTTCAGCGCTATACTCCTGCCAGCATCTATTTAATATATTTGAGTCTCGTTCGTTATCGGAATTAACCAGACAAATCACTCCACGAACTAAGAACGGCCATGCACCACCACCCATATATTCGAGAAAGAGCTATCAATCTGTCTTACTCATTTATGTTCGGACCTGGTAAGTTTTCCCGTGTTGAGTCAAATTAAGCCGCAGGCTCCACTCCTGGTGGTGCCCTTCCGTCAATTCCTTTAAGTTTCAGCTTTGCAACCATACTTCCCCCGGAGCCCAAAAGCTTTGGTTTCCCGAAAGTTATTGGATGAACCATATTAAGTAGCTACATCCAATTGCTGGCTGGCATTGTTTATGGTTAGAACTAGGGCGGTATCTGATCGCCTTCGAACCTCTAACTTTCGTTCTTGATTAATGAAAACATCTTTGGCAAATGCTTTCGCAATAGTTAGTCTTACTACGGTCCAAGAATTTCACCTCTATCGTAGTAATACTAATGCCCCCAACAGCTTCTATTAATCATTGCCTCTTGGTCTAAAAACCAAATTACAAAATAGAACAGAGACCTTATTTCATTATCCCATGCACTAAATATTTAGGCATAAAGCCTGCTTTAAGCACTTTAATTTGTTCAAAGTAATAGAACCGGTCCACGGCAGCACTCGATTAAGAGCACTGTTCATGGATTTAAAGTAATAACCAGGAATTAGGAAATTACTTAAATGGATGGGCGATACAGATAATTCTTTGCTACACGAATGTAACAAAAAGCTAGTGCATCGTTAACCAACCAACCGGCAATACGTTTAAGCAACGGAGTGATGTACAACACCGACTACGCGGGGTACTACTCGTGCTAAACACAAGTTCAACTACGAACGTTTTAACCGCAACAACTTTAATATACGCTATTGGAGCTGGAGTTACCGCGGCTGCTGGCACCAGACTTGCCCTCCAATTGTTCCTTGTTAAAGGATTTAAAGTGTACTCATTCCAATTACAGGGCCTCGGATATGAGTCCTGTATTGTTATTTTTCGTCACTACCTCCCCGTGCCGGGAGTGGGTAATTTACGCGCCTGCTGCCTTCCTTAGATGTGGTAGCCGTTTCTCGGGCTCCCTCTCCGGAATCGAACCCTGATTCCCCGTTACCCGTTGCAACCATGGTAGTCCTCTACATTACCATCAATAGTTGATAGGGCAGACATTTGAAAGATATGTCGTCGGCACAATGGCCATACGATCAGCAAAGTTATCCAGATTCATGTAAAACAAGCGACCAGTAAACTGATCGATTGGTTTCAATCTAATAAAAGCACACGTCCGTAAGGTTTCGTGTTTTATTGCATGTATTAGCTCTAGAATTACCACAGTTATCCAAGTAAATTTAGATAATCTATTAAACCATAACTGATATAATGAGCCTTTTGCGGTTTCACTTTAATTTAGCTTGTACTTAGACATGCATGGCTTAATCTTTGAGACAAGCATATAACTACTGGCAGGATCAACCAGAATAGTATTTTTACATTTAACCTCAATATTATATATTTGAGTATATTTATTTACTATATGCCAAGGTATTTCCATATATTTTACCAATCAATACGCAAACAGCTAATATCAATATGGTGTATATACATATATACCTTAGGCTATATTTATTATATTTATATATTATTTATATATTATATTTATTATTTATCACGATACACAAGTTCTTACTACCATTACTTTCGTATGGTAGACGAATCAAAGCTATATATCGAAGTATAGACCTTATCATCTATACCTCTTCTTACTATTAAAATTAAAAAACTTATATAAGGAAAGTGGCCTCGCAGGGTTAGAAAATGCACACTTTTCATATAAAAACACACTAAGGAGGCCTGGTGTCTATACTTTAGTAGGTATATATACCTACCCATCGACATCAGACCTCGAATGGTTGACTACCATAGTTAATCGACTTGCCTTCATAGTCAATCGACTTGCCTTCATATATCATGGTACTATAGACCTCATATCATCGGTCCATATACCTACTAGCATAGTCAATCGACTTGCCTTCATAGTCAATCGACTTGCCTTCATATACTATAGACCTCATATCATCGGTCCATATACCTACTAGCATAGTCAATCGACTTGCCTTCATATATCATGGTACTATAGACCTCATATCATCGGTCCATATACCTACTAGCATAGTCAATCGACTTGCCTGCATAGTCAATCGACTTGCCTTCATATACTATAGACCTCATATCATCGGTCCATATACCTACTAGCATAGTCAATCGACTTGCCTTCATATACTATAGACCTCATATCATCGGTCCATATACCTACTAGCATAGTCAATCGACTTGCCTTCATAGTCAATCGACTTGCCTTCATTACTATAGACCTCATATCATCGGTCCATATACCTACTAGCATAGTCAATCGACTTGCCTTCATATATCATGGTACTATAGACCTCATATCATCGGTCCATATACCTACTAGCATAGTCAATCGACTTGCCTTCATATACTATAGACCTCATATCATCGGTCCATATACCTACTAGCATAGTCAATCGACTTGCCTTCATAGTCAATCGACTTGCCTTCATATACTATAGACCTCATATCATCGGTCCATATACCTACTAGCATAGTCAGTCGACTTGCCTTCATATATCATGGTACTATAGACCTCATATCATCGGTCCATATACCTACTAGCATAGTCAATCGACTTGCCTTCATAGTCAATCGACTTGCCTTCATATACTATAGACCTCATATCATCGGTCCATATACCTACTAGCATAGTCAGTCGACTTGCCTTCATATATCATGGTACTATAGACCTCATATCATCGGTCCATATACCTACTAGCATAGTCAGTCGACTTGCCTTCATATATCATGGTACTATAGACCTCATATCATCGGTCCATATACCTACTAGCATAGTCAATCGACTTGCCTTCATAGTCAATCGACTTGCCTTCATAGTCAATCGACTTGCCTTCATATACTATAGACCTCATATCATCGGTCCATATACCTACTAGCATAGTCAATCGACTTGCCTTCATATATCATGGTACTATAGACCTCATATCATCGGTCCATATACCTACTAGCATAGTCAATCGACTTGCCTTCATAGTCAATCGACTTGCCCTCATAGTCGATGACTATACCTACTATGATATACAATAGACCTACCAAGTAGGTATACTATATATCATATATCAAGCCAATAGGTTATCGGTCTTGGCTTGATGATAGTATGATGGTATATCATACTCGGTCTTTACTCTCCTTTCTCTAACCAGAATAAAAACTTATATAAGGAAAGTGGTCTAGCAGGGTTAGAAAATGCACACTTTTCATATAAAAACACACTAAGGAGGCCTGGTGTCTATACTTTAGTAGATATATATACATGGTGGGGTCCAAAAATTTGAAAAATAGGCCTAGGAGGTTGAAATTCGGTATATAGGTACATGGAGGTGTTCTAAGCATACCGAGGTGGTCCCCGATGTCGGCCGGGGTCCAGGGGGCCCGTGGGGGCCCGTGGGGGCCGAAAATTTAAATAATAGGCCTAGGAGGTTGAAATTCGGTATATAGGTACATGGAGGTGTTCTAAGCATACCGAGGTGGTCCCCGATGTCGGCCGGGGTCCGGGGGGCCCGTGGGGGCCCGTGGGGGCCGAAAATTTAAATAATAGGCCTAGGATGTTGAAATTCGGTATATAGGTACATGGAGGTGTTCTAAGCATACCGAGGTGGTCCCCGATGTCGGCCGGGGTCCGGGGGGCCCGTGGGGGCCCGTGGGGGCCCGTGGGGGCCGAAAATTTAAATAATAGGCCTAGGAGGTTGAAATTCGGTATATAGGTACATGGAGGTGTTCTAAGCATACCGAGGTGGTCCCCGATGTCGGCCGGGGTCCGGGGGGCCCGTGGGGGCCCGTGGGGGCCGAAATTTTAAATAATAGGCCTAGAAGATTGAAATTTGGTATATAGGGTCAGGGAGACATGCCAAGAGCTTTGGGGGGGTTCCCGAGGTCCTAAGTTCCGGAGGGGTCCGGAAAATTTCAAAATTGGGCTAGAGAGCCAAAACTCGGTACAGGTGATCTACATGGCATGGCGAGTTGCCAATGAAGTCCAAATTTCCGGGGGCGTCCGGAAAATTCAGGATTGTCCTAGGAAGCTCAAATTTGGTGTACAGGGTCTGTGTAGCATGGCGAGAAGCCCCTCTGGTGCCAAATACCTCCAGATGTCCAAGGGGTCCGGAAAATCAAAAATTCTCCCTGACACTCCAAACTTGGGATTTTGTATCTGGTTGGGACCAGAGCACTCCTCATGATGTTCCTAACTCAAAAAAACTTCTTATTTGCACCACACGTGACTAAACATAATAATATAATATCTTTATACCATAATAACGTTGAATATAATTCGACACCGACCAACATATCGAGAAGCATCACAATTTGCATTTCCATCGTTTCCTATAATTTCCATCATAAAATAACGTATATATATTAACATAAGTAATCTGCAACCCATCATCATGCGGCATACGCAACCATATCTAACCATGTCCAATTGACTTTAAAAAAAAACAACGACACGCGGTGTTCCCAAGCGGTCACCCATCTAAGTACTGACCGCGCCCAATGTTGCTTAACTTCGGTGATCGGACGGGAACCGGTGCTTTTAACATGGTGTGGCCGTTGCTG
>CAWWDJ010000287.1:0-19485 GCA_963942525.1 Ptychoptera contaminata | reverse complement strand
ACCTAATTGTGGGTATGTTAATGCCGTTGGGTGGTGTTTTATGGATTTCCTGAGCATCTTAAGTTAATTTTTAATGACATGATGGTATGTTTATGCATATGTAATGTCACTTATGATTTAATTGAGTTTTTTTTATTATTTTAGGTATCTTAAGGGCAAGATAATGTTGGTGTGAGTACGCCAATGATCTACATTGATGTTTAATGGATTACCGAAGCAGCCGGACAGTATTCTATGTACCACAGACCTAATTGTGGGTATGTTAATGCCGTTGGGTGGTGTTTTATGGATTTCCTGAGCATCTTAAGTTAATTTTTAATGACATGATGGTATGTTTATGCATATGTAATGTCACTTATGATTTAATTGAGTTTTTTTTTATTATTTTAGGTATCTTAAGGGCAAGATAATGTTGGTGTGAGTACGCCAATGATCTACATTGATGTTTAATGGATTACCGAAGCAGCCGGACAGTATTCTATGTACCACAGACCTAATTGTGGGTATGTTAATGCCGTTGGGTGGTGTTTTATGGATTTCCTGAGCATCTTAAGTTAATTTTTAATGACATGATGGTATGTTTATGCATATGTAATGTCACTTATGATTTAATTGAGTTTTTTTTTATTATTTTAGGTATCTTAAGGGCAAGATAATGTTGGTGTGAGTACGCCAATGATCTACATTGATGTTTAATGGATTACCGAAGCAGCCGGACAGTATTCTATGTACCACAGACCTAATTGTGGGTATGTTAATGCCGTTGGGTGGTGTTTTATGGATTTCCTGAGCATCTTAAGTTAATTTTTAATGACATGATGGTATGTTTATGCATATGTAATGTCACTTATGATTTAATTGAGTTTTTTTTTATTATTTTAGGTATCTTAAGGGCAAGATAATGTTGGTGTGAGTACGCCAATGATCTACATTGATGTTTAATGGATTACCGAAGCAGCCGGACAGTATTCTATGTACCACAGACCTAATTGTGGGTATGTTAATGCCGTTGGGTGGTGTTTTATGGATTTCCTGAGCATCTTAAGTTAATTTTTAATGACATGATGGTATGTTTATGCATATGTAATGTCACTTATGATTTAATTGAGTTTTTTTTTATTATTTTAGGTATCTTAAGGGCAAGATAATGTTGGTGTGAGTACGCCAATGATCTACATTGATGTTTAATGGATTACCGAAGCAGCCGGACAGTATTCTATGTACCACAGACCTAATTGTGGGTATGTTAATGCCGTTGGGTGGTGTTTTATGGATTTCCTGAGCATCTTAAGTTAATTTTTAATGACATGATGGTATGTTTATGCATATGTAATGTCACTTATGATTTAATTGAGTTTTTTTTTATTATTTTAGGTATCTTAAGGGCAAGATAATGTTGGTGTGAGTACGCCAATGATCTACATTGATGTTTAATGGATTACCGAAGCAGCCGGACAGTATTCTATGTACCACAGACCTAATTGTGGGTATGTTAATGCCGTTGGGTGGTGTTTTATGGATTTCCTGAGCATCTTAAGTTAATTTTTAATGACATGATGGTATGTTTATGCATATGTAATGTCACTTATGATTTAATTGAGTTTTTTTTTATTATTTTAGGTATCTTAAGGGCAAGATAATGTTGGTGTGAGTACGCCAATGATCTACATTGATGTTTAATGGATTACCGAAGCAGCCGGACAGTATTCTATGTACCACAGACCTAATTGTGGGTATGTTAATGCCGTTGGGTGGTGTTTTATGGATTTCCTGAGCATCTTAAGTTAATTTTTAATGACATGATGGTATGTTTATGCATATGTAATGTCACTTATGATTTAATTGAGTTTTTTTTTATTATTTTAGGTATCTTAAGGGCAAGATAATGTTGGTGTGAGTACGCCAATGATCTACATTGATGTTTAATGGATTACCGAAGCAGCCGGACAGTATTCTATGTACCACAGACCTAATTGTGGGTATGTTAATGCCGTTGGGTGGTGTTTTATGGATTTCCTGAGCATCTTAAGTTAATTTTTAATGACATGATGGTATGTTTATGCATATGTAATGTCACTTATGATTTAATTGAGTTTTTTTTTATTATTTTAGGTATCTTAAGGGCAAGATAATGTTGGTGTGAGTACGCCAATGATCTACATTGATGTTTAATGGATTACCGAAGCAGCCGGACAGTATTCTATGTACCACAGACCTAATTGTGGGTATGTTAATGCCGTTGGGTGGTGTTTTATGGATTTCCTGAGCATCTTAAGTTAATTTTTAATGACATGATGGTATGTTTATGCATATGTAATGTCACTTATGATTTAATTGAGTTTTTTTTTATTAT
Source organism: Ptychoptera contaminata (assembly GCA_963942525.1). NCBI lineage: Eukaryota > Metazoa > Arthropoda > Insecta > Diptera > Ptychopteridae > Ptychoptera > Ptychoptera contaminata. The sequence goes on along the minus strand of CAWWDJ010000287.1, from coordinate 17,132 downwards.
TTTAGGTATCTTAAGGGCAAGATAATGTTGGTGTGAGTACGCCAATGATCTACATTGATGTTTAATGGATTACCGAAGCAGCCGGACAGTATTCTATGTACCACAGACCTAATTGTGGGTATGTTAATGCCGTTGGGTGGTGTTTTATGGATTTCCTGAGCATCTTAAGTTAATTTTTAATGACATGATGGTATGTTTATGCATATGTAATGTCACTTATGATTTAATTGAGTTTTTTTTTATTATTTTAGGTATCTTAAGGGCAAGATAATGTTGGTGTGAGTACGCCAATGATCTACATTGATGTTTAATGGATTACCGAAGCAGCCGGACAGTATTCTATGTACCACAGACCTAATTGTGGGTATGTTAATGCCGTTGGGTGGTGTTTTATGGATTTCCTGAGCATCTTAAGTTAATTTTTAATGACATGATGGTATGTTTATGCATATGTAATGTCACTTATGATTTAATTGAGTTTTTTTTTATTATTTTAGGTATCTTAAGGGCAAGATAATGTTGGTGTGAGTACGCCAATGATCTACATTGATGTTTAATGGATTACCGAAGCAGCCGGACAGTATTCTATGTACCACAGACCTAATTGTGGGTATGTTAATGCCGTTGGGTGGTGTTTTATGGATTTCCTGAGCATCTTAAGTTAATTTTTAATGACATGATGGTATGTTTATGCATATGTAATGTCACTTATGATTTAATTGAGTTTTTTTTTATTATTTTAGGTATCTTAAGGGCAAGATAATGTTGGTGTGAGTACGCCAATGATCTACATTGATGTTTAATGGATTACCGAAGCAGCCGGACAGTATTCTATGTACCACAGACCTAATTGTGGGTATGTTAATGCCGTTGGGTGGTGTTTTATGGATTTCCTGAGCATCTTAAGTTAATTTTTAATGACATGATGGTATGTTTATGCATATGTAATGTCACTTATGATTTAATTGAGTTTTTTTTTATTATTTTAGGTATCTTAAGGGCAAGATAATGTTGGTGTGAGTACGCCAATGATCTACATTGATGTTTAATGGATTACCGAAGCAGCCGGACAGTATTCTATGTACCACAGACCTAATTGTGGGTATGTTAATGCCGTTGGGTGGTGTTTTATGGATTTCCTGAGCATCTTAAGTTAATTTTTAATGACATGATGGTATGTTTATGCATATGTAATGTCACTTATGATTTAATTGAGTTTTTTTTTATTATTTTAGGTATCTTAAGGGCAAGATAATGTTGGTGTGAGTACGCCAATGATCTACATTGATGTTTAATGGATTACCGAAGCAGCCGGACAGTATTCTATGTACCACAGACCTAATTGTGGGTATGTTAATGCCGTTGGGTGGTGTTTTATGGATTTCCTGAGCATCTTAAGTTAATTTTTAATGACATGATGGTATGTTTATGCATATGTAATGTCACTTATGATTTAATTGAGTTTTTTTTTATTATTTTAGGTATCTTAAGGGCAAGATAATGTTGGTGTGAGTACGCCAATGATCTACATTGATGTTTAATGGATTACCGAAGCAGCCGGACAGTATTCTATGTACCACAGACCTAATTGTGGGTATGTTAATGCCGTTGGGTGGTGTTTTATGGATTTCCTGAGCATCTTAAGTTAATTTTTAATGACATGATGGTATGTTTATGCATATGTAATGTCACTTATGATTTAATTGAGTTTTTTTTTATTATTTTAGGTATCTTAAGGGCAAGATAATGTTGGTGTGAGTACGCCAATGATCTACATTGATGTTTAATGGATTACCGAAGCAGCCGGACAGTATTCTATGTACCACAGACCTAATTGTGGGTATGTTAATGCCGTTGGGTGGTGTTTTATGGATTTCCTGAGCATCTTAAGTTAATTTTTAATGACATGATGGTATGTTTATGCATATGTAATGTCACTTATGATTTAATTGAGTTTTTTTTTATTATTTTAGGTATCTTAAGGGCAAGATAATGTTGGTGTGAGTACGCCAATGATCTACATTGATGTTTAATGGATTACCGAAGCAGCCGGACAGTATTCTATGTACCACAGACCTAATTGTGGGTATGTTAATGCCGTTGGGTGGTGTTTTATGGATTTCCTGAGCATCTTAAGTTAATTTTTAATGACATGATGGTATGTTTATGCATATGTAATGTCACTTATGATTTAATTGAGTTTTTTTTTATTATTTTAGGTATCTTAAGGGCAAGATAATGTTGGTGTGAGTACGCCAATGATCTACATTGATGTTTAATGGATTACCGAAGCAGCCGGACAGTATTCTATGTACCACAGACCTAATTGTGGGTATGTTAATGCCGTTGGGTGGTGTTTTATGGATTTCCTGAGCATCTTAAGTTAATTTTTAATGACATGATGGTATGTTTATGCATATGTAATGTCACTTATGATTTAATTGAGTTTTTTTTTATTATTTTAGGTATCTTAAGGGCAAGATAATGTTGGTGTGAGTACGCCAATGATCTACATTGATGTTTAATGGATTACCGAAGCAGCCGGACAGTATTCTATGTACCACAGACCTAATTGTGGGTATGTTAATGCCGTTGGGTGGTGTTTTATGGATTTCCTGAGCATCTTAAGTTAATTTTTAATGACATGATGGTATGTTTATGCATATGTAATGTCACTTATGATTTAATTGAGTTTTTTTTATTATTTTAGGTATCTTAAGGGCAAGATAATGTTGGTGTGAGTACGCCAATGATCTACATTGATGTTTAATGGATTACCGAAGCAGCCGGACAGTATTCTATGTACCACAGACCTAATTGTGGGTATGTTAATGCCGTTGGGTGGTGTTTTATGGATTTCCTGAGCATCTTAAGTTAATTTTTAATGACATGATGGTATGTTTATGCATATGTAATGTCACTTATGATTTAATTGAGTTTTTTTTTATTATTTTAGGTATCTTAAGGGCAAGATAATGTTGGTGTGAGTACGCCAATGATCTACATTGATGTTTAATGGATTACCGAAGCAGCCGGACAGTATTCTATGTACCACAGACCTAATTGTGGGTATGTTAATGCCGTTGGGTGGTGTTTTATGGATTTCCTGAGCATCTTAAGTTAATTTTTAATGACATGATGGTATGTTTATGCATATGTAATGTCACTTATGATTTAATTGAGTTTTTTTTTATTATTTTAGGTATCTTAAGGGCAAGATAATGTTGGTGTGAGTACGCCAATGATCTACATTGATGTTTAATGGATTACCGAAGCAGCCGGACAGTATTCTATGTACCACAGACCTAATTGTGGGTATGTTAATGCCGTTGGGTGGTGTTTTATGGATTTCCTGAGCATCTTAAGTTAATTTTTAATGACATGATGGTATGTTTATGCATATGTAATGTCACTTATGATTTAATTGAGTTTTTTTTTATTATTTTAGGTATCTTAAGGGCAAGATAATGTTGGTGTGAGTACGCCAATGATCTACATTGATGTTTAATGGATTACCGAAGCAGCCGGACAGTATTCTATGTACCACAGACCTAATTGTGGGTATGTTAATGCCGTTGGGTGGTGTTTTATGGATTTCCTGAGCATCTTAAGTTAATTTTTAATGACATGATGGTATGTTTATGCATATGTAATGTCCTTATGATTTAATTGAGTTTTTTTTTATTATTTTAGGTATCTTAAGGGCAAGATAATGTTGGTGTGAGTACGCCAATGATCTACATTGATGTTTAATGGATTACCGAAGCAGCCGGACAGTATTCTATGTACCACAGACCTAATTGTGGGTATGTTAATGCCGTTGGGTGGTGTTTTATGGATTTCCTGAGCATCTTAAGTTAATTTTTAATGACATGATGGTATGTTTATGCATATGTAATGTCACTTATGATTTAATTGAGTTTTTTTTTATTATTTTAGGTATCTTAAGGGCAAGATAATGTTGGTGTGAGTACGCCAATGATCTACATTGATGTTTAATGGATTACCGAAGCAGCCGGACAGTATTCTATGTACCACAGACCTAATTGTGGGTATGTTAATGCCGTTGGGTGGTGTTTTATGGATTTCCTGAGCATCTTAAGTTAATTTTTAATGACATGATGGTATGTTTATGCATATGTAATGTCACTTATGATTTAATTGAGTTTTTTTTTATTATTTTAGGTATCTTAAGGGCAAGATAATGTTGGTGTGAGTACGCCAATGATCTACATTGATGTTTAATGGATTACCGAAGCAGCCGGACAGTATTCTATGTACCACAGACCTAATTGTGGGTATGTTAATGCCGTTGGGTGGTGTTTTATGGATTTCCTGAGCATCTTAAGTTAATTTTTAATGACATGATGGTATGTTTATGCATATGTAATGTCACTTATGATTTAATTGAGTTTTTTTTTATTATTTTAGGTATCTTAAGGGCAAGATAATGTTGGTGTGAGTACGCCAATGATCTACATTGATGTTTAATGGATTACCGAAGCAGCCGGACAGTATTCTATGTACCACAGACCTAATTGTGGGTATGTTAATGCCGTTGGGTGGTGTTTTATGGATTTCCTGAGCATCTTAAGTTAATTTTTAATGACATGATGGTATGTTTATGCATATGTAATGTCACTTATGATTTAATTGAGTTTTTTTTTATTATTTTAGGTATCTTAAGGGCAAGATAATGTTGGTGTGAGTACGCCAATGATCTACATTGATGTTTAATGGATTACCGAAGCAGCCGGACAGTATTCTATGTACCACAGACCTAATTGTGGGTATGTTAATGCCGTTGGGTGGTGTTTTATGGATTTCCTGAGCATCTTAAGTTAATTTTTAATGACATGATGGTATGTTTATGCATATGTAATGTCACTTATGATTTAATTGAGTTTTTTTTTATTATTTTAGGTATCTTAAGGGCAAGATAATGTTGGTGTGAGTACGCCAATGATCTACATTGATGTTTAATGGATTACCGAAGCAGCCGGACAGTATTCTATGTACCACAGACCTAATTGTGGGTATGTTAATGCCGTTGGGTGGTGTTTTATGGATTTCCTGAGCATCTTAAGTTAATTTTTAATGACATGATGGTATGTTTATGCATATGTAATGTCACTTATGATTTAATTGAGTTTTTTTTTATTATTTTAGGTATCTTAAGGGCAAGATAATGTTGGTGTGAGTACGCCAATGATCTACATTGATGTTTAATGGATTACCGAAGCAGCCGGACAGTATTCTATGTACCACAGACCTAATTGTGGGTATGTTAATGCCGTTGGGTGGTGTTTTATGGATTTCCTGAGCATCTTAAGTTAATTTTTAATGACATGATGGTATGTTTATGCATATGTAATGTCACTTATGATTTAATTGAGTTTTTTTTTATTATTTTAGGTATCTTAAGGGCAAGATAATGTTGGTGTGAGTACGCCAATGATCTACATTGATGTTTAATGGATTACCGAAGCAGCCGGACAGTATTCTATGTACCACAGACCTAATTGTGGGTATGTTAATGCCGTTGGGTGGTGTTTTATGGATTTCCTGAGCATCTTAAGTTAATTTTTAATGACATGATGGTATGTTTATGCATATGTAATGTCACTTATGATTTAATTGAGTTTTTTTTTATTATTTTAGGTATCTTAAGGGCAAGATAATGTTGGTGTGAGTACGCCAATGATCTACATTGATGTTTAATGGATTACCGAAGCAGCCGGACAGTATTCTATGTACCACAGACCTAATTGTGGGTATGTTAATGCCGTTGGGTGGTGTTTTATGGATTTCCTGAGCATCTTAAGTTAATTTTTAATGACATGATGGTATGTTTATGCATATGTAATGTCACTTATGATTTAATTGAGTTTTTTTTTATTATTTTAGGTATCTTAAGGGCAAGATAATGTTGGTGTGAGTACGCCAATGATCTACATTGATGTTTAATGGATTACCGAAGCAGCCGGACAGTATTCTATGTACCACAGACCTAATTGTGGGTATGTTAATGCCGTTGGGTGGTGTTTTATGGATTTCCTGAGCATCTTAAGTTAATTTTTAATGACATGATGGTATGTTTATGCATATGTAATGTCACTTATGATTTAATTGAGTTTTTTTTTATTATTTTAGGTATCTTAAGGGCAAGATAATGTTGGTGTGAGTACGCCAATGATCTACATTGATGTTTAATGGATTACCGAAGCAGCCGGACAGTATTCTATGTACCACAGACCTAATTGTGGGTATGTTAATGCCGTTGGGTGGTGTTTTATGGATTTCCTGAGCATCTTAAGTTAATTTTTAATGACATGATGGTATGTTTATGCATATGTAATGTCACTTATGATTTAATTGAGTTTTTTTTTATTATTTTAGGTATCTTAAGGGCAAGATAATGTTGGTGTGAGTACGCCAATGATCTACATTGATGGGATTACCGAAGCAGCCGGACAGTATTCTATGTACCACAGACCTAATTGTGGGTATGTTAATGCCGTTGGGTGGTGTTTTATGGATTTCCTGAGCATCTTAAGTTAATTTTTAATGACATGATGGTATGTTTATGCATATGTAATGTCACTTATGATTTAATTGAGTTTTTTTTTATTATTTTAGGTATCTTAAGGGCAAGATAATGTTGGTGTGAGTACGCCAATGATCTACATTGATGTTTAATGGATTACCGAAGCAGCCGGACAGTATTCTATGTACCACAGACCTAATTGTGGGTATGTTAATGCCGTTGGGTGGTGTTTTATGGATTTCCTGAGCATCTTAAGTTAATTTTTAATGACATGATGGTATGTTTATGCATATGTAATGTCACTTATGATTTAATTGAGTTTTTTTTTATTATTTTAGGTATCTTAAGGGCAAGATAATGTTGGTGTGAGTACGCCAATGATCTACATTGATGTTTAATGGATTACCGAAGCAGCCGGACAGTATTCTATGTACCACAGACCTAATTGTGGGTATGTTAATGCCGTTGGGTGGTGTTTTATGGATTTCCTGAGCATCTTAAGTTAATTTTTAATGACATGATGGTATGTTTATGCATATGTAATGTCACTTATGATTTAATTGAGTTTTTTTTTATTATTTTAGGTATCTTAAGGGCAAGATAATGTTGGTGTGAGTACGCCAATGATCTACATTGATGTTTAATGGATTACCGAAGCAGCCGGACAGTATTCTATGTACCACAGACCTAATTGTGGGTATGTTAATGCCGTTGGGTGGTGTTTTATGGATTTCCTGAGCATCTTAAGTTAATTTTTAATGACATGATGGTATGTTTATGCATATGTAATGTCACTTATGATTTAATTGAGTTTTTTTTTATTATTTTAGGTATCTTAAGGGCAAGATAATGTTGGTGTGAGTACGCCAATGATCTACATTGATGTTTAATGGATTACCGAAGCAGCCGGACAGTATTCTATGTACCACAGACCTAATTGTGGGTATGTTAATGCCGTTGGGTGGTGTTTTATGGATTTCCTGAGCATCTTAAGTTAATTTTTAATGACATGATGGTATGTTTATGCATATGTAATGTCACTTATGATTTAATTGAGTTTTTTTTTATTATTTTAGGTATCTTAAGGGCAAGATAATGTTGGTGTGAGTACGCCAATGATCTACATTGATGTTTAATGGATTACCGAAGCAGCCGGACAGTATTCTATGTACCACAGACCTAATTGTGGGTATGTTAATGCCGTTGGGTGGTGTTTTATGGATTTCCTGAGCATCTTAAGTTAATTTTTAATGACATGATGGTATGTTTATGCATATGTAATGTCACTTATGATTTAATTGAGTTTTTTTTTATTATTTTAGGTATCTTAAGGGCAAGATAATGTTGGTGTGAGTACGCCAATGATCTACATTGATGTTTAATGGATTACCGAAGCAGCCGGACAGTATTCTATGTACCACAGACCTAATTGTGGGTATGTTAATGCCGTTGGGTGGTGTTTTATGGATTTCCTGAGCATCTTAAGTTAATTTTTAATGACATGATGGTATGTTTATGCATATGTAATGTCACTTATGATTTAATTGAGTTTTTTTTTATTATTTTAGGTATCTTAAGGGCAAGATAATGTTGGTGTGAGTACGCCAATGATCTACATTGATGTTTAATGGATTACCGAAGCAGCCGGACAGTATTCTATGTACCACAGACCTAATTGTGGGTATGTTAATGCCGTTGGGTGGTGTTTTATGGATTTCCTGAGCATCTTAAGTTAATTTTTAATGACATGATGGTATGTTTATGCATATGTAATGTCACTTATGATTTAATTGAGTTTTTTTTTATTATTTTAGGTATCTTAAGGGCAAGATAATGTTGGTGTGAGTACGCCAATGATCTACATTGATGTTTAATGGATTACCGAAGCAGCCGGACAGTATTCTATGTACCACAGACCTAATTGTGGGTATGTTAATGCCGTTGGGTGGTGTTTTATGGATTTCCTGAGCATCTTAAGTTAATTTTTAATGACATGATGGTATGTTTATGCATATGTAATGTCACTTATGATTTAATTGAGTTTTTTTTTATTATTTTAGGTATCTTAAGGGCAAGATAATGTTGGTGTGAGTACGCCAATGATCTACATTGATGTTTAATGGATTACCGAAGCAGCCGGACAGTATTCTATGTACCACAGACCTAATTGTGGGTATGTTAATGCCGTTGGGTGGTGTTTTATGGATTTCCTGAGCATCTTAAGTTAATTTTTAATGACATGATGGTATGTTTATGCATATGTAATGTCACTTATGATTTAATTGAGTTTTTTTTTATTATTTTAGGTATCTTAAGGGCAAGATAATGTTGGTGTGAGTACGCCAATGATCTACATTGATGTTTAATGGATTACCGAAGCAGCCGGACAGTATTCTATGTACCACAGACCTAATTGTGGGTATGTTAATGCCGTTGGGTGGTGTTTTATGGATTTCCTGAGCATCTTAAGTTAATTTTTAATGACATGATGGTATGTTTATGCATATGTAATGTCACTTATGATTTAATTGAGTTTTTTTTTATTATTTTAGGTATCTTAAGGGCAAGATAATGTTGGTGTGAGTACGCCAATGATCTACATTGATGTTTAATGGATTACCGAAGCAGCCGGACAGTATTCTATGTACCACAGACCTAATTGTGGGTATGTTAATGCCGTTGGGTGGTGTTTTATGGATTTCCTGAGCATCTTAAGTTAATTTTTAATGACATGATGGTATGTTTATGCATATGTAATGTCACTTATGATTTAATTGAGTTTTTTTTTATTATTTTAGGTATCTTAAGGGCAAGATAATGTTGGTGTGAGTACGCCAATGATCTACATTGATGTTTAATGGATTACCGAAGCAGCCGGACAGTATTCTATGTACCACAGACCTAATTGTGGGTATGTTAATGCCGTTGGGTGGTGTTTTATGGATTTCCTGAGCATCTTAAGTTAATTTTTAATGTGACATGATGGTATGTTTATGCATATGTAATGTCACTTATGATTTAATTGAGTTTTTTTTTATTATTTTAGGTATCTTAAGGGCAAGATAATGTTGGTGTGAGTACGCCAATGATCTACATTGATGTTTAATGGATTACCGAAGCAGCCGGACAGTATTCTATGTACCACAGACCTAATTGTGGGTATGTTAATGCCGTTGGGTGGTGTTTTATGGATTTCCTGAGCATCTTAAGTTAATTTTTAATGACATGATGGTATGTTTATGCATATGTAATGTCACTTATGATTTAATTGAGTTTTTTTTTATTATTTTAGGTATCTTAAGGGCAAGATAATGTTGGTGTGAGTACGCCAATGATCTACATTGATGTTTAATGGATTACCGAAGCAGCCGGACAGTATTCTATGTACCACAGACCTAATTGTGGGTATGTTAATGCCGTTGGGTGGTGTTTTATGGATTTCCTGAGCATCTTAAGTTAATTTTTAATGACATGATGGTATGTTTATGCATATGTAATGTCACTTATGATTTAATTGAGTTTTTTTTTATTATTTTAGGTATCTTAAGGGCAAGATAATGTTGGTGTGAGTACGCCAATGATCTACATTGATGTTTAATGGATTACCGAAGCAGCCGGACAGTATTCTATGTACCACAGACCTAATTGTGGGTATGTTAATGCCGTTGGGTGGTGTTTTATGGATTTCCTGAGCATCTTAAGTTAATTTTTAATGACATGATGGTATGTTTATGCATATGTAATGTCACTTATGATTTAATTGAGTTTTTTTTTATTATTTTAGGTATCTTAAGGGCAAGATAATGTTGGTGTGAGTACGCCAATGATCTACATTGATGTTTAATGGATTACCGAAGCAGCCGGACAGTATTCTATGTACCACAGACCTAATTGTGGGTATGTTAATGCCGTTGGGTGGTGTTTTATGGATTTCCTGAGCATCTTAAGTTAATTTTTAATGACATGATGGTATGTTTATGCATATGTAATGTCACTTATGATTTAATTGAGTTTTTTTTTATTATTTTAGGTATCTTAAGGGCAAGATAATGTTGGTGTGAGTACGCCAATGATCTACATTGATGTTTAATGGATTACCGAAGCAGCCGGACAGTATTCTATGTACCACAGACCTAATTGTGGGTATGTTAATGCCGTTGGGTGGTGTTTTATGGATTTCCTGAGCATCTTAAGTTAATTTTTAATGACATGATGGTATGTTTATGCATATGTAATGTCACTTATGATTTAATTGAGTTTTTTTTTATTATTTTAGGTATCTTAAGGGCAAGATAATGTTGGTGTGAGTACGCCAATGATCTACATTGATGTTTAATGGATTACCGAAGCAGCCGGACAGTATTCTATGTACCACAGACCTAATTGTGGGTATGTTAATGCCGTTGGGTGGTGTTTTATGGATTTCCTGAGCATCTTAAGTTAATTTTTAATGACATGATGGTATGTTTATGCATATGTAATGTCACTTATGATTTAATTGAGTTTTTTTTTATTATTTTAGGTATCTTAAGGGCAAGATAATGTTGGTGTGAGTACGCCAATGATCTACATTGATGTTTAATGGATTACCGAAGCAGCCGGACAGTATTCTATGTACCACAGACCTAATTGTGGGTATGTTAATGCCGTTGGGTGGTGTTTTATGGATTTCCTGAGCATCTTAAGTTAATTTTTAATGACATGATGGTATGTTTATGCATATGTAATGTCACTTATGATTTAATTGAGTTTTTTTTTATTATTTTAGGTATCTTAAGGGCAAGATAATGTTGGTGTGAGTACGCCAATGATCTACATTGATGTTTAATGGATTACCGAAGCAGCCGGACAGTATTCTATGTACCACAGACCTAATTGTGGGTATGTTAATGCCGTTGGGTGGTGTTTTATGGATTTCCTGAGCATCTTAAGTTAATTTTTAATGACATGATGGTATGTTTATGCATATGTAATGTCACTTATGATTTAATTGAGTTTTTTTTTATTATTTTAGGTATCTTAAGGGCAAGATAATGTTGGTGTGAGTACGCCAATGATCTACATTGATGTTTAATGGATTACCGAAGCAGCCGGACAGTATTCTATGTACCACAGACCTAATTGTGGGTATGTTAATGCCGTTGGGTGGTGTTTTATGGATTTCCTGAGCATCTTAAGTTAATTTTTAATGACATGATGGTATGTTTATGCATATGTAATGTCACTTATGATTTAATTGAGTTTTTTTTTATTATTTTAGGTATCTTAAGGGCAAGATAATGTTGGTGTGAGTACGCCAATGATCTACATTGATGTTTAATGGATTACCGAAGCAGCCGGACAGTATTCTATGTACCACAGACCTAATTGTGGGTATGTTAATGCCGTTGGGTGGTGTTTTATGGATTTCCTGAGCATCTTAAGTTAATTTTTAATGACATGATGGTATGTTTATGCATATGTAATGTCACTTATGATTTAATTGAGTTTTTTTTTATTATTTTAGGTATCTTAAGGGCAAGATAATGTTGGTGTGAGTACGCCAATGATCTACATTGATGTTTAATGGATTACCGAAGCAGCCGGACAGTATTCTATGTACCACAGACCTAATTGTGGGTATGTTAATGCCGTTGGGTGGTGTTTTATGGATTTCCTGAGCATCTTAAGTTAATTTTTAATGACATGATGGTATGTTTATGCATATGTAATGTCACTTATGATTTAATTGAGTTTTTTTTTATTATTTTAGGTATCTTAAGGGCAAGATAATGTTGGTGTGAGTACGCCAATGATCTACATTGATGTTTAATGGATTACCGAAGCAGCCGGACAGTATTCTATGTACCACAGACCTAATTGTGGGTATGTTAATGCCGTTGGGTGGTGTTTTATGGATTTCCTGAGCATCTTAAGTTAATTTTTAATGACATGATGGTATGTTTATGCATATGTAATGTCACTTATGATTTAATTGAGTTTTTTTTTATTATTTTAGGTATCTTAAGGGCAAGATAATGTTGGTGTGAGTACGCCAATGATCTACATTGATGTTTAATGGATTACCGAAGCAGCCGGACAGTATTCTATGTACCACAGACCTAATTGTGGGTATGTTAATGCCGTTGGGTGGTGTTTTATGGATTTCCTGAGCATCTTAAGTTAATTTTTAATGACATGATGGTATGTTTATGCATATGTAATGTCACTTATGATTTAATTGAGTTTTTTTTTATTATTTTAGGTATCTTAAGGGCAAGATAATGTTGGTGTGAGTACGCCAATGATCTACATTGATGTTTAATGGATTACCGAAGCAGCCGGACAGTATTCTATGTACCACAGACCTAATTGTGGGTATGTTAATGCCGTTGGGTGGTGTTTTATGGATTTCCTGAGCATCTTAAGTTAATTTTTAATGACATGATGGTATGTTTATGCATATGTAATGTCACTTATGATTTAATTGAGTTTTTTTTTATTATTTTAGGTATCTTAAGGGCAAGATAATGTTGGTGTGAGTACGCCAATGATCTACATTGATGTTTAATGGATTACCGAAGCAGCCGGACAGTATTCTATGTACCACAGACCTAATTGTGGGTATGTTAATGCCGTTGGGTGGTGTTTTATGGATTTCCTGAGCATCTTAAGTTAATTTTTAATGACATGATGGTATGTTTATGCATATGTAATGTCACTTATGATTTAATTGAGTTTTTTTTTATTATTTTAGGTATCTTAAGGGCAAGATAATGTTGGTGTGAGTACGCCAATGATCTACATTGATGTTTAATGGATTACCGAAGCAGCCGGACAGTATTCTATGTACCACAGACCTAATTGTGGGTATGTTAATGCCGTTGGGTGGTGTTTTATGGATTTCCTGAGCATCTTAAGTTAATTTTTAATGACATGATGGTATGTTTATGCATATGTAATGTCACTTATGATTTAATTGAGTTTTTTTTTATTATTTTAGGTATCTTAAGGGCAAGATAATGTTGGTGTGAGTACGCCAATGATCTACATTGATGTTTAATGGATTACCGAAGCAGCCGGACAGTATTCTATGTACCACAGACCTAATTGTGGGTATGTTAATGCCGTTGGGTGGTGTTTTATGGATTTCCTGAGCATCTTAAGTTAATTTTTAATGACATGATGGTATGTTTATGCATATGTAATGTCACTTATGATTTAATTGAGTTTTTTTTTATTATTTTAGGTATCTTAAGGGCAAGATAATGTTGGTGTGAGTACGCCAATGATCTACATTGATGTTTAATGGATTACCGAAGCAGCCGGACAGTATTCTATGTACCACAGACCTAATTGTGGGTATGTTAATGCCGTTGGGTGGTGTTTTATGGATTTCCTGAGCATCTTAAGTTAATTTTTAATGACATGATGGTATGTTTATGCATATGTAATGTCACTTATGATTTAATTGAGTTTTTTTTTATTATTTTAGGTATCTTAAGGGCAAGATAATGTTGGTGTGAGTACGCCAATGATCTACATTGATGTTTAATGGATTACCGAAGCAGCCGGACAGTATTCTATGTACCACAGACCTAATTGTGGGTATGTTAATGCCGTTGGGTGGTGTTTTATGGATTTCCTGAGCATCTTAAGTTAATTTTTAATGACATGATGGTATGTTTATGCATATGTAATGTCACTTATGATTTAATTGAGTTTTTTTTTATTATTTTAGGTATCTTAAGGGCAAGATAATGTTGGTGTGAGTACGCCAATGATCTACATTGATGTTTAATGGATTACCGAAGCAGCCGGACAGTATTCTATGTACCACAGACCTAATTGTGGGTATGTTAATGCCGTTGGGTGGTGTTTTATGGATTTCCTGAGCATCTTAAGTTAATTTTTAATGACATGATGGTATGTTTATGCATATGTAATGTCACTTATGATTTAATTGAGTTTTTTTTTATTATTTTAGGTATCTTAAGGGCAAGATAATGTTGGTGTGAGTACGCCAATGATCTACATTGATGTTTAATGGATTACCGAAGCAGCCGGACAGTATTCTATGTACCACAGACCTAATTGTGGGTATGTTAATGCCGTTGGGTGGTGTTTTATGGATTTCCTGAGCATCTTAAGTTAATTTTTAATGACATGATGGTATGTTTATGCATATGTAATGTCACTTATGATTTAATTGAGTTTTTTTTTATTATTTTAGGTATCTTAAGGGCAAGATAATGTTGGTGTGAGTACGCCAATGATCTACATTGATGTTTAATGGATTACCGAAGCAGCCGGACAGTATTCTATGTACCACAGACCTAATTGTGGGTATGTTAATGCCGTTGGGTGGTGTTTTATGGATTTCCTGAGCATCTTAAGTTAATTTTTAATGACATGATGGTATGTTTATGCATATGTAATGTCACTTATGATTTAATTGAGTTTTTTTTTATTATTTTAGGTATCTTAAGGGCAAGATAATGTTGGTGTGAGTACGCCAATGATCTACATTGATGTTTAATGGATTACCGAAGCAGCCGGACAGTATTCTATGTACCACAGACCTAATTGTGGGTATGTTAATGCCGTTGGGTGGTGTTTTATGGATTTCCTGAGCATCTTAAGTTAATTTTTAATGACATGATGGTATGTTTATGCATATGTAATGTCACTTATGATTTAATTGAGTTTTTTTTTATTATTTTAGGTATCTTAAGGGCAAGATAATGTTGGTGTGAGTACGCCAATGATCTACATTGATGTTTAATGGATTACCGAAGCAGCCGGACAGTATTCTATGTACCACAGACCTAATTGTGGGTATGTTAATGCCGTTGGGTGGTGTTTTATGGATTTCCTGAGCATCTTAAGTTAATTTTTAATGACATGATGGTATGTTTATGCATATGTAATGTCACTTATGATTTAATTGAGTTTTTTTTTATTATTTTAGGTATCTTAAGGGCAAGATAATGTTGGTGTGAGTACGCCAATGATCTACATTGATGTTTAATGGATTACCGAAGCAGCCGGACAGTATTCTATGTACCACAGACCTAATTGTGGGTATGTTAATGCCGTTGGGTGGTGTTTTATGGATTTCCTGAGCATCTTAAGTTAATTTTTAATGACATGATGGTATGTTTATGCATATGTAATGTCACTTATGATTTAATTGAGTTTTTTTTTATTATTTTAGGTATCTTAAGGGCAAGATAATGTTGGTGTGAGTACGCCAATGATCTACATTGATGTTTAATGGATTACCGAAGCAGCCGGACAGTATTCTATGTACCACAGACCTAATTGTGGGTATGTTAATGCCGTTGGGTGGTGTTTTATGGATTTCCTGAGCATCTTAAGTTAATTTTTAATGACATGATGGTATGTTTATGCATATGTAATGTCACTTATGATTTAATTGAGTTTTTTTTTATTATTTTAGGTATCTTAAGGGCAAGATAATGTTGGTGTGAGTACGCCAATGATCTACATTGATGTTTAATGGATTACCGAAGCAGCCGGACAGTATTCTATGTACCACAGACCTAATTGTGGGTATGTTAATGCCGTTGGGTGGTGTTTTATGGATTTCCTGAGCATCTTAAGTTAATTTTTAATGACATGATGGTATGTTTATGCATATGTAATGTCACTTATGATTTAATTGAGTTTTTTTTTATTATTTTAGGTATCTTAAGGGCAAGATAATGTTGGTGTGAGTACGCCAATGATCTACATTGATGTTTAATGGATTACCGAAGCAGCCGGACAGTATTCTATGTACCACAGACCTAATTGTGGGTATGTTAATGCCGTTGGGTGGTGTTTTATGGATTTCCTGAGCATCTTAAGTTAATTTTTAATGACATGATGGTATGTTTATGCATATGTAATGTCACTTATGATTTAATTGAGTTTTTTTTTATTATTTTAGGTATCTTAAGGGCAAGATAATGTTGGTGTGAGTACGCCAATGATCTACATTGATGTTTAATGGATTACCGAAGCAGCCGGACAGTATTCTATGTACCACAGACCTAATTGTGGGTATGTTAATGCCGTTGGGTGGTGTTTTATGGATTTCCTGAGCATCTTAAGTTAACTTCTTAAGTGAGCAGTGATGGTATGTTTATGCATATGTAATGTCACTTATGATTTAATTGAGTTTTTTTTTATTATTTTAGGTATCTTAAGGGCAAGATAATGTTGGTGTGAGTACGCCAATGATCTACATTGATGTTTAATGGATTACCGAAGCAGCCGGACAGTATTCTATGTACCACAGACCTAATTGTGGGTATGTTAATGCCGTTGGGTGGTGTTTTATGGATTTCCTGAGCATCTTAAGTTAATTTTTAATGACATGATGGTATGTTTATGCATATGTAATGTCACTTATGATTTAATTGAGTTTTTTTTTATTATTTTAGGTATCTTAAGGGCAAGATAATGTTGGTGTGAGTACGCCAATGATCTACATTGATGTTTAATGGATTACCGAAGCAGCCGGACAGTATTCTATGTACCACAGACCTAATTGTGGGTATGTTAATGCCGTTGGGTGGTGTTTTATGGATTTCCTGAG
>CAWWDJ010000286.1:0-17648 GCA_963942525.1 Ptychoptera contaminata | reverse complement strand
TGATATTTAATCAAAATAACACTACTTTACTTCCCTTGAGGAAGAGCTTTTTTAGCAGTCTCTTCTAAGACATTAAATAAGTATAATATTATCCTGAAGTCTTATTATTATAAAATATACAACAGTTCTCCCAGTTATATTAACAACAATAATGATATGGTAATGGCAACCCCCCATTCTAATTTATTAACCTTTATTTTGTGTTTCTAGTAGGGCAGCTAGTAGTACTTGTAATATTGTTAATTTCATTTCATGTACAATCTGGTATATATTTTAATTAAATAAATGCGCGTCAGTGCTACTAGTTATTCACATTTGCTAGCTGCTGTTGTTGATGTTATTGTCGTCGTCGTTGTCGTCTAGTCTTCTCTGGTCTGTGCCTACTCATAATATTGTTAAATTTAATATATATATATACATATATATAAATGAACAGTAGGTACAACACGTCAACATAACGTGTTTATTATATAGTAAATATTACTGGTAGAGGAATTATATATACAATTAAGTGCAATGAGTTGTCAAATTAACCAATTACTGAGTTAATTTAAATTTGTGTAAATAAAATTAAAAGAGAAATATTAGTTTATATTTAAAAAAATCACTTCAGATTATAGTCATCATAACAAGAAAAATGAACATATTATGTAATTTAATAAAAATAAGAATTAATTTCGTATTAACAAAATAATCAATTATCACAGAATTTTATATATTTTACTTGAAATTTAGTATATTAAACATTTTATTGATTAATATATCATTGAATACGTTTTATATCAATAATCGTGGAGTTTGGCATTTAGTCTTAACAACACATAATACAATAAACCTCAATGTTGGAAATTAAATTGTAGCAAAATCTTTTATAAACAATTGTTTATCTTTACATATTTGATATTTAATTAAATTGAAATTTTAAACTGATAATTTCTATATAAATGTACATATTTATAAATAAATATTAAGCATATTTTTAACAGGAATATTATGTTTTCTATATATATCACGTGCATATTATATTTAAACAAAAATAATAACTATTATAAATATGTAAATGTATAATTATTTGTTTGTACATCAAATGTATGTAAACTAAAAATTATTATATTATGTACCTATTTGCATACAAATAAAATTTAAATATAGATATAATGGCTAATAATAAACAAATTATAAACACACAATAATAATAATATAGGAAACTCTTAATCAATAATGTTAACTAGGATAATATTGTTATAATAAAAAGGTAAATTAAATCAAATGAAAAGTTAAGCCATAGCAAAATTTTAATTTGGGTTCGTTATTATTATAATTATTATTAATATATATATAAAACTGACCATAGTTCGCAAATGGTAGAGAAGAAAAAGTAAGGTTTTGAATTTATAATTCCAAAAATGCAAAAAATTAAAATCATATATATTATATAATAAAAAACAAATCAAAATGTGAAACAAATAATATAAATGATAATAATAAAATATTAAAAATGCCATAATGTAAACATAGATTTTATTTATGTATTTATTAATTTTATTCTGAAATAAAGATAAGACTAATAATTTAATATTAAAATATGCCATCCTCATTCAATATATACTGGAAATTATAATTTAGCTTAATAATTTTATCAAGATTTCATATAACTAGAGATATTTCATAAAAATTATTTAATTACTCAATTGCCTGACAACATTTAAATAAATTTTATTACTCACTATTATATGTAATATGAATTTTATCAAAGTTTAATAATTTATTATACATATAAATAAAATCAACATAATAACAAAATTTCAATATAATTTATTTATCTATTTCATTTAATATTAAAATTCATGTAATTAATATAAATTTTCCTTTGAAAATAATTTATATATGTATAAAATATTTTTCTTAACGCTTATTAAATATTCTGTATTGCAGAAAAAAATTATTGTAAAAAGTATATAAAAGGGAAATCGAAATGTTAAAAAAAAATTCTTCAGATACATATTTATAAAATTTATATTAATTAATTATTTAAATTTTTCTCTGCAAATATTTATTTTGATTACAAAAATACAGGCTACTTAAAACAAATAATTCGGCTGGATATATATATTTTTTTTCTGATTCAAGGAAAAACCTTTAAAATAGAAAAAAACAAAAACTTTATGCAAATCTGTAAAGACGATCACCCACCAAGTTATCTATTCCCTGGCGAGTTGTTTTGTTAGCCACTTTAAGCCATATTTTGGTAGAAAATTATTTTAATAAAAAATAACAACATTTAATTATTTATTTAAATAATTATTTATACAAATTTTCACTACTATTAAGGTTTATTCGACTTTACTTGTACTTGTTATTTGACTTTATTGCATAAGATATAATAAAATGGATAAATAATAAATATATATATATATATATGTATGTATATACAAATGCGAATAAAGTTAGGAAATTATATACATATATATATTTATAAATGAAACATATTACAAATGATGCGTATATTTAATTGACCTCCACAGCCTTGTTGCTCTTTGACATTAAAAATTGGTTGAATAATTGATAAATAAATTCTTATATTTTCTTTTTATTCTAAGACTATATAAAAAAGAATACTATCATACACAGTTTGTTGATTGTTCAAAAAGCATAAAAACACCCACCTTATATTATTTTAAATATTGTATGTAATTAGAAATGAATAAATATTATTTAAAATCTAAGTTTAAAAGAAAAAAGCAATATTTAATAACAAATGGAATTATTAAAAACTGTCGGCACTTTAATATAAGATTCTTCATATTTATTATTATTTTAATCGTTAATAAATAAAATAGCTGCACTTCGTATTTAATCAAATATAAATTTTATTATATATTACATATATTATATATATATATATATATATATATATATATATATATATATATATATACATATATGTTAATGTTTGTTTCAAAATAATTCTTTTATATAATTCCCCATTCAACATTATGAAACCACTGACCACAATAACTTTAGTTGTTTATTATCTTGTTGAATGTTCATTAGTTTTGTTTAAAATTTGTTGCGTGCTGCAATGTGTATATAAAAATTCATTAAATTTATATAGAATTGAAGTAAAATTTTTGAAATATATCATTAGTGTCGTTTCTGTTTTGATATTGTGTTACTAGTTTTGCACGAAATTTAAGAAAAAACAAAAATGCAATTTTTAAATTTTTATATTGTTGGTTTGATGTTTTCACTTATGGTTAAAGAATATAAAGCAGCTAATATAAAATCATTACTTAAACACAATGAGGATATCCGGCAGGATTACACTAAGGGCGGTGGCAACATTGGTCGGTTAGCATCCTCATCAAAAACAATGCACAGCTTATGTGGAAAGGATCGTCAAGAGAACATAAGATACTCGTGTTATTGTCTCAATGAAGAAAAGCATTATCAAATGGCATATAAAGCGGAATGTTGGATATTTAGTAAAGATTTAACGAGAAATGATAGTTTATGGAGCGGGTTAATATTACAAAAACACCTTAAACATCTTGAGCTAACTATTGACTATACCGGAAGTTTAAATTACATTCCAGATAACATTATGGCTAGCCTTTCTGATCTTCGTATCTTTAAAGTGGAATATGCTACGTTTATAACGATCAATTCTTATGCACTTGGTAATTTAACGAAATTAAATGAAATCCATATGCCAAACAACGATATTAAATTTCTTAATATCTATTGTTTTGCCAATCATATTGAACTGAAATTGTTAAACCTTTTCAAAAATAACATAAACAATATTGAGAGAAATCGTTTTATAAATCTACCAAATTTATTGATATTAAATTTAGCCAATAATAAAATAGCACAAATTGATGATAATGCATTTGCTGAATTGAATAAATTGAAGGAGTTGTATATTAATAATAATTTAATAAATAATGTTCATATAAATACATTTAATGGATTACAATCATTGCAACGGCTTAACCTAGCAGGAAATAATATTAAACATTTACATAATTTAATATTTAATAATGTACCAAAAGTTTTAGAAATTTATTTGAATGATAATAAAATCAATGTAAGTATATATTTTATTTAAATTAATTAATACCAATTATCAATTACAATAGTCGTTATTATAGTTTCAATTAAAATATCAATCAATTTCAATTAAAATTAATAACTATAAAGTAAGTATAGTTGCTATTAGTTATTATTCATTGTGTAAAATCGATTAAAGAAAATTTTCTACCGAGTATATTTTTATACAGTTTAATTTTCCATAATTTAATTCTTCAATTTGTTAATATAAAATATTTTTAATTAATAAAAAGTTTAAGCAAATTTATCGGCATTTAATTTATCATTTATATGAATAATTAATAATTTTATTTTATAAAATATAAAATCAATTAAATTGAAAGAAATCTTTGGCATACTGAAAATCTATAGAAGAAAGGAATAGAAATTATATTTCCAAAAAAATAAAAAAAGAAAAGATATTGATATTGATATTATGATACAGCCATAGAACGATTAATAAAAGAAAATTTTTATATAATATATTGTGTTTGGTATAACAATTCTTAATTATTATTTTATTAACTTGCAAATATTTTTCTTAAGGTATGCTCTTTGTTAGATAATAATTAAATTCTCTTTATTATTATTCACTTATTTTAACTGGCTTTACATTTAAAACAATTTTTCAATACATTATTTTGTATATACATAATGTTTTAAGAGCATTTTCTTTTTATTTTTAATTTTTTTTTTCAAGAAAATCGATGAAGGTGCTTTAGATGGGTTAAAATACTTAAAAGAAATAAATTTATCAAACAATACATTAAATTCACTAGAAAATAATTTATTTCTTAAGACATTTTCATTGAAATTAATCAATTTAAATTATAATAATTTAAAAACGATAGACGAACAACTATTTATGCCAATAATGAATAATTTAATTAATAATGAAGATAGTCTAATTACATTTGAAGGTATAATATTTTGTCACTTATTTGTGTAATTTTTATTATTTTTATATATTTTTTTAAATAAAATACAGATAATCAACTAATATGTGATTGTCGATTAAAATGGATATATAGTTTGAATAATTTAACACGTGGAAATAGTATAAGTCAATCTTTAAAAACAATAAAATGTTATTTAGATCCAGATATTTTATTTAATTTTGATTCTTTTAATATAACCAAAAGTAACAATACAATCTCTACACCATTACAATTAATTAATTTAATTGAATTAAATGCACAGTATTTACCATGTTCTCATGACTTGGAACCACTAACGCTGCCAAATAATATTAATGATGTACCAGGTATTTCAACTATGGCCAGTGAATTTTTAGAAAATAAAACAACAGACTTAAATGAAATGAATAATGCCGTAAATATTAAAATGTTATCAAATTTATTAACTTTTACAGTATCTGTGATTATAATTGTTAGTTATATGAGTTTATAACATTAATTAATATTAAAAAGTTTTTATTATTTAAATAATGCTTTTATTATTAAAATTCCGTCCTTTATAAGTATACTGTAACAATTTTTTTTTTGTATAATTACAAACAATGATATGAAAATATAAATAATATTAATGAGATTGTTTTTTCTTTTTTTTTTGAATAAATATATTATTAACGAAACAAATATATATATATATATATATATATATATATATATATATATATACATATATATATAAATATATTTTAGTAAATAAATTATTTACCTATAAACTAATTTCTATAGAAAGGATTATTAGATGTTGTGTAAAATGTAAATAATCGGGTAAAATCAATATTTTAAAGATTTATTCTCATATATAATTAAATGGTATACATTTTATAAATTTAATATTAATATTTGTTTTTTAAATGTTTATATTTATTAAATATTTGGTATTTAAATTATGGAAAAAATCATTTCACCATAGATCAATAATTTCAGTATATTATTAATTTTCAATAAAATATGTTGACTTATTTTTTACTTTATGACAATCACAAAAGGATAATACACAATTCTTACTAAATTTTTAAAGTAAAATGGCAAAAAAAAAGAAATGATCCATTTAATCAAATATTTACTAGAAATCTGGCAGCATAACAATGAAACGTGTAATCATCTTTCACTGATTCCTGAAAAATTTATGTACAAACTTTTACTTTTGGATATATTTATTTTCCAATTACAGTGAAACTGCGTCTTTTTTGACTGCTGGATTTCACGTTTTCGCGCTATTTACGGGTAATTGTTTCAATATGGTAAATTAAGTTTTAAAACAATTAACGTTTTTGTTTTGTCCATTTATTAAAATTCAAATGTCTAAAAGTAATACAGCATTTTTAGGACGAGCCAATATAAATGCCCTTATATCTTTTGCTCAAACATATATATATTTTAATAATTATAAAAAACCTTTTTCAACAATAATTTAAATACTATTCAACATTAAATTTTATATGTCATTAATATGTAATAAATTGTAAATATATAAATATTTTTAAAGATACAAGTGACATAAAAAATTCCAAACTTAAACGGGTAACTACGCAATTATTCGACATGTATCCAAAGTTTAACATTTATATTTATATTTGCTCTATTATTGAAAAGAAAAGATGAAATTTATCGGACGTACATATTCAATTTAATATGCCTTTAAATGTAAATAAATAAATATTCACAGTAGGGCATTTAATATTGATATTGCCCAACAACGAGCATACAGTAGTATAAATGTTACCATGGATACATATTTTATTGAAGGTAAACAAAAATTTGTTTACGGAATAAACTAAAAAAAAAACGGTTTTCGCTCCTTCATTTCCATTTATCAGTGGTTCAATATATCAATTTTGTAGAACGTTTGATATTGGTATATTGCGAAATAAAATATTCATAAATAAACGTTGTCTGTCAATATTTTGTGTTTATATTGTGTGAAATTGACAGCAGCATTCTCAATTATTAATAATATTTAATTTTTCCTCATTTTTGTTTTTGATTTTTTTTTTAAATTGCCACATTTATTCAAGTAAAACAGATTTAATCGTTTGAATAACCATTGTTTTTCTTTGTAAAAAATAATGAAACGAGGAAAGGTGAAAAACAAATGTCCTCATAAGCGGCATATAGAAGATTGTCCGTTTTATAATTATCAGTACAAGCACGACGAATTGCCACTTGATCCGGCTAAACCATTTATTATGGAATTAGTAGGTAAATATATTCACAAACATATTTTTATATAAGTTTTGTGTTTAACTGAAAGTTATTACAAATATAGAACGTATAAGGTTGACTAAAACTGAAGAATTTAAAACTGATTTAGAACTTTATGAATATCCAAAAGCTCTTAATGTTCCAACAAAAGGTTTTCGCACACCAGCAAAAATGGAAATTTTAGAAGAGAAAAGGCAATTTATGTTTGCACACGAACCGAGCGGTATTGTCTTTAAGATTTTTTTTAATTGTTTATATTTTTAATAAAATTCTTTGTGTATAATTTTCCGTAACAAAAATGTAGGTGATTCATTATATAATTGTCCATGGATAGAAGATGAAATTTTTCGTAAGTTTATTGAAATCATATAATTATGAGTCATATTAAAAGTATTAAAAATATATATATATTTTAAAAGAACGTCCGTCTGAAAATGCTGTATGGGAAGTAACAAACCGTATGATACAGCTATACAAAGAGAAACGTATGAAGATACATCAAGAAAATGCAAGAACACTGTGGCCATTATTTTCAAATGAATATCAACATTTATATGCGGGACCAACAGACTCAATAGGTAACATTGTTGTTTTTGTCAACATTTTTTTTATTTAAACTTTCTTTAAATTATTAAAATTACAATTCAAATTGTTATGTTTATATTAAAATTTAATGCAAGTCGCCTATATGTTTAACAAGGTCTTTAAATTTTTTCCACTTGTTCTGACAGTGTAGTACTTTTATAGTACAATATTTACACAATTTCTTTTAAAATAGTGAATGTAGAAAAAAAAACATTTATTACATTCAGCAAAGAAAAGAATATTTTATATTTGCTAATACTATTAATAAATATGAAACGTTTTTAACATTATTATTATTATTATGCATTGGCAGCACAGAGTGATATGGATAGACGACTCTTTACATCTACATGGTTCCATTATGTTTCTATGAAAAAGATATATACATATATCTATATATAAATATTTCTTTATTTTATTTAAATGATTTAAAAGCAATTTTGTTATAAAATTTGTCTAGAAAATAGAACTTTTTTATTTATTTATAATTTTTTCATTTTCGTATATATAATTTGAATATTATCGTAGAAATATATGGTTTTGTAAAATTGTTTTGTTCTAGTGCTGCAATTGGTTTAAGGATCTTATCGCATTGTTTACACAACGATACTTTTAAGTTTTAAATGCTGTCGAGAATTTATTTTAATATAAATATATTTTTTATTTTTTTAAAACATTTTTCAATGCATTTTCAAGTTTAAATTCTAATCTAAAAAACAGAATTTATCTAAATTGTTGAACTACCTATAATACAGACATTTTTTTCTTTGTATTCTTGCAATGAAAATAGAATCTGTTTAACAAAAGCATTTCTTTTGCTCATTATATTCTTTTAAAAACTTTTAATAAAAATTTTTTTGATCAGGAAATCCAAAAAAGAAAAGTAACTAAAGAAATTAAAAAAATGCCAACAATAATACATCTGCAATGATGTGATGTTTAGTTGTGTTGGCTAAAAAAAAATATATTTTAATTAATAAAACTCTTTTGAGTTTTATCTTTATTCTTTCATTTATTTTTCTTCATATTTTTATTATTATTTTTTTTTTATT
This sequence comes from Ptychoptera contaminata, assembly GCA_963942525.1. Taxonomy (NCBI): domain Eukaryota; kingdom Metazoa; phylum Arthropoda; class Insecta; order Diptera; family Ptychopteridae; genus Ptychoptera; species Ptychoptera contaminata. The sequence goes on along the minus strand of CAWWDJ010000286.1, from coordinate 8,743 downwards.
AATTTTAATTGTGTGTATCGCTGTGTGTTTATGTTTTGAAAAGTTACCACCTTTAACATAATATTAATTTGTTTTCTTTTTCTTTTATAATATTTCTCCTTTGTCCGTAATGCGTTGTGTATTGTTCACATCTAAAGTAATGAAAATAAAATTAATTTATAAATAAAAATAAATACATAAATAAAAATGTATTTCATAAAAATAAAAAATTATAAAATTAAAAATGTTTTTATATTTTATATAATAAAATAGCCACGTTTCGGAATATTCCAACAATACCGTTAAGATTCACTGCGAAAAGGAAACCACTCAAACCAAAATTTAAGCCAGGAGATGAATCTGCCTTACGAAAGCCCGGAGGTAAGTCTTTTATAAAAACTTTATTCTCTTCTGTTTTCAACTTCACCCTTTGTCGGTTAAGCTGTACATATTTTTTTTTTTTTTTTTTGAGCAACAAGAAAAGCACACAACATATAGAATTACATGTATATGGTACATTGATCGTCAAACGTTTACACTTTAGCAGCCTCTTACTTTATGCACGTTATATGTTTCCAAGAAAAGAAAATAGAAAACAAAAATCTTTTTAGAAAAATAACTTTTCTAATGATTAATCTCCTTTTCGACTCTATACAACATGGCAAAACTTATTTTATAATAAATAATTATATATATATATATATATATATATATATATATATATATATATATATATATATATATATAAACTATAATATATTATAAACATATAACTAACTTATTTTAAATTGTTGTTTCATGACACATTTAAAGAACTACGTAAGGAATTGTTACGTATGTCGAAAGTTATAGATGAATTAATTGAACCGCAAATTAAGCGACACAAGCAAATGCAAAAAGAAGAGAATGAAATAAAAGCATTAAAAATTCCACAACGTCAAAAAACTGTAAATATCTAATAATTAATATCAAGAAAAGTTTTTGATTTTATTTTAATTATTTTAATTACATTTTAGTGTTGTTTAGATAAAACGAAAAAAGTGGATGATATAAGATATCGGAAAAAATATTTAACAAATGTTGAACTACTACAAAAGTTAAAAAATGATGAATACGAGTAAGTTTTATATTTTTTAGTATTTTATTTTTTCACAAGAAAATACTTTTCTTTTGTTACATAAATTAATTATAAAAACATATTTTTATTGGTATTTTTTTGTATTCAATTAAATCTTTAAAAAATAGTTATGTAAATTGAATAGTATATAAAACGTGTTATTACATATTGCATTTATAATACAAGAAAAACTTAAGTGAATTATGTTAAGTGTTTTTATTGCCAGCATTTTTTTCTCTTTAATTAAAATGTAAATAACAAATTTATAAGAGATTAAAAATATAAAGTAATCATCAATACATTTTTTTATTTGATGTTTTTAATGGCATAATTTGTATAATAAAAAAATTATCTTTTAATGTTTATTATTAGGGATGAATCGTGAAATTTTAATAATGTTTGTGCAAAAATTTATTTGGCATCTATAAATTTTAATTAGAAAATATTGTTTTTATTAAAACTGTTTGCTTACAGTGTCACAGGCGATGTTTATTGAGGGCCTAATAATGGCCTATTAACTGTAGCAGGAAGGGTGTATGCTTTACACATATGTTTTACATGATAATAGTCTATAAATTAAATAAAATGTTTTTCCTATTTTGTGGTAAATAACTTAACAAGTTTTCTTCACGACACGCTGATAGAGAAATTTGTTAACGAAAACTAATTTAAAAATGTATTAATTTTGCACCACATCATCGAACCGACTCTGTTGTTAAAATATTGAAAAGTTTTTATTAAAAAAATTTTAATATTAAGAAAATATTGAATAAACAGAATTCATTTTATTTAATATTTATTGTAAATAGATAATTTTATTGCGTTTAATAGCATATAACGTATTGAAAAGTATATATAATCATTTAAATAAATTATGGCAGCATTTATGTATATAACAAATGTGAATTGGTTAAAGGATTTATATTTATTTTTGTTACATGCTTCTATAAACATTTATTTTTTAACAGTAATTTTAATATTATACATTCATTATTTGTAACCCTTATAGTTTGAGGTTGGACAATCGAATTTTATTTTTTATATATTAATATGCATCATCTCTTTATGTATTTAATGTGCATTTTAGCATATACTACAAAAACGGCAAAAAATATCATCTAAATAATATGAGAAATATTTTTTATCAATATTATTATTATTGTTTTTTTTTTTTAGAAAATTTAAGTATATGCGTGTATTGCAGCCAATGGATATAGAAGACCAAAAAAGAATTATAATCAATCGTTATGAAACTTGTTTTAATAAATTGGTGAAAAATTTTGATGAAAATATGAAGTGCCGCACTTTAAATTTAATGAAATCAGTAAGTTAAATAATATAATTGATATTGATTTATGTTAAACTATAATATTGAATTATAATGAGTATAATTTTTCTTTAATTGATTCATAGATTTCAGTATTACACATTGATATATATCCATCAAAATTAATTAAGAAAATCATACCAAAAATCGATAATAGAATAACGTATTTAAAACGAGCATATAAATTTATATTAAAAGAGGAGGTAAACGTTAATACTTTATTCATATTAAATTTAAAAAAAATTTATTAAATTATTATAATTTTATCTATATTTAATAGCAAGTTTGGCCGAATATATATCCAGAAATAATTTTAATGGATTATGTATTCAATGTTGAAAATCAAGTACCGCTTGAAGAAGCTGTATTAATTTGTGTATTACTACTTGATCTTCAAGAGGATTATAGATATGCTGTGAAAAGAGCATTTCTTCGTTATATTTTACAGTATAAATAAAATTTTAATAAGAATAATATTTATACTTCTATTGAATATTTTATTTAATTTTTTTTGGAAAATTTTAGTAGTGAATTTGAACGAAAAAAATTACAATTAGAAATGGAACCGCCCGAATTTCCGATAGTAACAATTAAATCGCCTGTCAAATGGAAGGCGGCTATACAAAGAGGAAAAAATCGATTAGAAGAAATTCTAATGGTTAACCATCCATGTTTACAAGCAATTAATTTATTATGGCATCAATTGTACGTTTAAATAATTAAATCTTGTTAATCTTTTCAATATGTTAACCAAATATTATTGTTGTTAGTATTATTTAATTCTAATTCTAAACATTTATCATTTTATTACCATATAGTATTACATTAAGTAAATAATAATATGGTAATATATGTAAATCTGTCTTAAATAAGAAACCAGACAACAAAATAAAATAATAATAAAAAGACAATATATACATATATATATATATATATTTATAAAAATTATATTAAAAATAGTCTTACTCTTATATATTTAATATTATTAATCTCTATTGTTTAAAATAATTTTAGATATCACGATGTTCTGGTATTTGATACAGCAAAATTATATCGAGACGAGATACCGCTGCCTGCTGATAATATTTCAGGTTTGGTATATGATTGCTGTCGTATTGCTAGAGATGTAAATTTTTTTATTTTTAATAAAATAATAAAAAAAAAACAGAAATTAACACTATTTACTTTGATAGATATTGGTTAATGATTGGATACCACGTATTGCTGATTTAATGGAAGCTATGAAGATTTTTTGGAAAGATTTAGTACCATATAACTCAAGTTATGGTGGTCGTGCTACAATTTTATTTAATTGTATTCATTCTTTAATGTCATATCAATTACAAAGGTTAATTAAACGTAGTCTAGATCATTTATATGAAACAATTGAAGTATATAAGGTATATATCATGAATTTAAAAATAAATTACAATAATATGTAAATAAATTTGATTATCATTATTTCTATTTGCTATTTAAACAAAAATTTAAGGAAGGAAATTTAATTGATGTATATGATCCATCAGATCCAAAATTAAAACGACGTCCATTTATGACACTTAACGTATCTGTTGTTGGAAAATTTCATGATAGCTTAGTTGATGTTGACCCTATTGATCAAGCATTATATGAAATTGATAATGATGACCCAAATATCATCTCAATGGATATAACATATCAGAGAGCAACAGAAAAAGAAAATGCTACTTTTCTTTTTAATTATATTGGGAAAATGTTTGTTAATCCATTTATGCAAGATTTACCTAGAATACTTGTCACTTACTTTACAAATATATTAAAAGTTGGTTATAAAATACCAAGATTAGAATATATCATGTCACAAGGTGAGTTTCTCTATTATATTTATATGAAATATATATTCAAAAGTTTTCATTTTATAATATAATTTAATAGAAAAAAGTTCATAAATTTTAAACTTTTCAATATGTGCATTGTTTGAATATTTTTTAATTATTATTAAAATGTATAAAACTTTTTTTATTTGTCTTTATTTTGCATAAAAATTAGATGAAAGTCAACGTGCATATCTTCAATGTATTGATGAAAAGCATGTAGATATGATGATATTATACGATAAAGTTCGCGAAATTGTTTATGCTAATCAAACTGGACCGAAAACATATCTTTATCCTATATATAGATTTTATTTTCCCATTGTTTCTAATAAAATGAAAACATTAACTGAAAGTATATTTACACAATATAAAATTCCTGAATTACCGGTAATATTAAGAAAATATATTTTTTGTTTAAATGTGTAATTAGATTATAATTAACTATTAAAGGCATTCGTATCACTTATGGCACATTTTAAAGAATTACTGAATGGTATATATTACTTAAAAGATTATGTACCATTAAACATGTTTATGTTGGATTGTCAACGCGTTAATATTGTTTTAGCAAACATGGTTAATGAATTATGTGATTTAGTTACAAATTATTTTGTAACATTAAATCAAAATGAAAACAGAAGGTAAAATATTTAAAATGAGTAATATATACTTCAAATAAAAGGTATACTAACATTATAAATAGGATATGTGATGAGTTTGAAGAAATTTCATTAAAAGCTGGTGAAAGACCAAAAGAAACGCCAGAGGTTGTTGCATTACAAAATTATTTAACAGAATGCCGCGAAGAGCGTTTATACAAATTAAAGGATGATATAAAAATTGTAGCAGAAAGAGTTATATTTTTACTGCATAATGCAACACTAGATCGTACGTAAATTAAACATACAATATTTGAATTTTTCTTAATTGAAAACTTTAATTTTAATTTAACATAATAGAAGAGGATATAAATCTAAATTCAAGAACATTTTTGTGGCCATCCGAATTAGAAGCTGTTCTAGATTTAAGTGCAGCCAGATTAAATGTTGTTCGAGAGAATTTAGAAGTCGCTCTACGGTATTTATACACGATTTTATTAGCAAAAATAAATAGTTTTAATGTTATTCCGCAAGCATTATTTAAAGAATAGCATTTTTAATATTGTTTTAAGTTTACAATTAATTTCACGAATAAACTGCATAATTTTGTAATAATCATATTTCAGTGAACGGCGTGGAAAGTTTGAAGCTTATATAGCTTCCGAGAAAAAGAATATGGATTCATTTCGTTTACGTGAAGTTCGTGACGTTCTGACATTAGAAGAACTTAAAGAAAAAGTTGATACAGTTGATGCTTTAACTAATATTCTAGAGGTTGATATACATTATAAAAAATTTTTAGTTTTTTGAATACATGCATACGCTTATAAAATTATTGGTATGATACCATTCATATATATAATTAAATTTTTTTAGAAATGCAGTCGAGAAGCAAGAGCAATCAACGTTGATGAAAATCTTTTGCAAATAGATCAATCATTCTTTCCACTTTTGGCTGATATGATCGAGAATATGGATCCAATTGAAAAATTATGGCACACCGCCTATCAATTTGATTCGTGCTATGAAATATGGTATATGTTTAAAAAAATTATATAATTAAATGTTTTATTATTAAAATTAAAATACAAATTATATAGGTATTACGGGAACTTCCAAGGACTTAACGCTGATGTAATACGTGAAGAAGTTGATACAATGTGGAAGGTAATTGAAAACCTTAAAAATATTAACAGCCACATATTATTTACATCAAATAAATTTGAACTATTTATAATAATATTTATTTAATTTGATAGGTTGTTTATAAACTATCTAGACAACTACAGACTAACCCACCAGCACGTCGTGTGGCAGAACAGGTGCGGTTAAAAATCGATAAATTTAAAATATATCTACCTGTTTTAGATGCTCTGTGTAGACAAGGCTTATCTAAACGTCATTGGGATTTAATATCGCAAGAAATGGGTGAGCCCATTGATCCAGTATTGTATCCATCATTGGCGGCTATGGTTGATATTGATATTATGCGAATATTACCCAGATTAGAAGAAATATCTAATGCGGCTGGTAGAGAATATGAATTAAATATACAATTAGTAAATATGCAAGCAGAATGGAAGGATATTCTTTTTGAATGCTTACCATACAGGTTTGTGGCAATAAAATTGTATATTATGTTAATGCCTGTCACGACTGAATAATTTTCAGTTATAATTAAAACCATATACTTAAAACATATTAAATTTTGTATATATTTAGAGATACAGATACACATCTCTTGGCTGCTGTAGATGACATTCAAACATTATTAGATGACCACATATTAAAGGCACAAGCAATGCGTGGTTCACCATACATTCAAGCTTTAGGTGATAAAGCAACTGATTGGGAAGATAAATTAATATCTATGCAAGATATATTAGATGTATGGTTGCAAGTGCAATCCACCTGGATGTATCTAGAACCAATATTTAGTTCAGAAGATATAATGAAGCAGATGCCAACCGAAGGTCGTAATTTTAAGGCGGTATGCAGAATTATTAAATTTATTTTTACTTCTTGGTAGTACAATTAAACAAAATACTATATTTAATATAGTAAAGTTATATAAGAAATGGTCATAAAAGCAAACACGATTTTCTATAATCTTTATATCACGCTGTTTAATAGTTATTTTACTTAATACTACAAACATTTAACGACAAATAGCAAATAGCTACCTTTCTAATGGTCACATTTATTGTTTATTGTTGCTAAGAGAATTTATTTGCAAAGTACATTATTGTGGGTGGACTACCTTCTATATTATATTGGTTGAGTTCTTGTATTTATAAAACATTAGGAGACATGCGACATGAGTATACACACAAAACATTCAAACTAATCCCAATGGTGTAATAAAAGTAAAATAAAAAAACGAAAGAATCAATTCGATTATTGTTGTTGTTGTTTCTGGACCAATGGTGTTAAAGTTACAAAATTTTGTTAAACATACACAGCTTTTCTAATACTATGGGAAATTAAAATAGTTTTTTTTTTCGTTTTACCTCTTTAGCACTTTTTTTTCTATCTCTCATCGATAAACGTGTTTATTATTTTAACAAACATTTATTGTATTCTATTTATTTGCTAATTTATAGGTTGATCGAGTGTGGCATAAAATAATGAAACATACAGTTAGTGATAAGCATGTTATTCAAGCAACTGACTACCCGTACATGTTACAATGTTTACAACAAGCATTTCAAGATTTAGAAGGTATACAGAAAGGCCTTAATATGTATTTAGAAAAGAAACGTCTTTTTTTTGCAAGATTTTTCTTTTTATCTAATGATGAGCTGTTAGAGATTTTATCTGAAACGAAAGACCCAATGCGTGTTCAACCACATCTTAAAAATGTTTTGAAGGAGTAAGTTATAGTCAAATTATAACTCTAAATTTATAAATTAATTAAATTTTATTTGTGTACCTTTTATAAAAGATAAACACTTTAGAATTTGATGTAAATAAAGAAATTCTCTCAATGATATCAGCTGAAGGGGAAATTGTGCCTTTAACAAGGAAAATAGATCCAAATGCAGCAAATGTAAGTTTTAATCCAGCTTATCATATATATATATATATATCTTTCCATTATTATGTACATAGTTGTCCGTTCTTGGTACATTTATTTTTTGTTTACAAATCAGTTTGTGTCTATTAGTATTATATATTCTTTTTGTAGTTAAATATATAAAGCAAAGTGATTTTTTTCTTTATCTTATTGTTATTATCATTTATATATAAAAAAGGGCTTAGTAGAAAAATGGTTAAAAGAAGTACAAATAGAAATGTTGGAGAGTATGAAAGATCAAACAAGAAAAGCATATGAAATTTACTTTGATGAGGATAGAAAGTCTTGGGTTCTTGATTGGCCTGGCCAAGTAGTAACAGCTGTATCCTGTATGACATGGACAGTTGAAGTAAATTATTTATTTTTCATAAAATTAAACAAAATATAAACATAATCTATAGTAATATGAAAATATATATTTAATATAATATTTTGATATGAAGGTAGAAAAGGCTATAGCAGACGCAACATTGCCTGAATATTTAGATCAATGTAATAAACAGATTGGGGATCTTGTTCAATTGGTTAGAGGTAATTTAACACCTGGATCAACAATAACAATTGAAGCACTTGTAGTGCTTGATGTTCATGGTATGTTAGTCAATAATTATACCTATGTACATTTAATTAATTATACAAAAACAAATTATTAACAGCAAGAGACATTGTTAAATTTTTAATCGATAAAAATGTAACCGAAACGGGAGACTTTTCGTGGTTTTCACAATTACGCTATTATTGGAGAATTGATGAAACAGGTAATTAAAAATGAATTTTATTAATTTAATC
>CAWWDJ010000285.1:0-28665 GCA_963942525.1 Ptychoptera contaminata | reverse complement strand
GTTTGCTATTTTATATTTTTTTAGTACTACCCTGTAAAAGTTGAGCAAAACAAGTAATAAGTGATAAATCGTACATAAAACAGCCAAATATGTCATTTATTTAATGAAATTCGGAGTCGTTTGCAAAATACCGCGAAAATTTTGAGTTTGCTATTTTATATTTTTTTAGTACTACCCTGTAAAAGTTGAGCAAAACAAGTAATAAGTGATAAATCGTACATAAAACAGCCAAATATGTCATTTATTTAACGAAATTCGGAGTCGTTTGCAAAATACCGCGAAAATTTTGAGTTTGCTATTTTATATTTTTTTAGTACTACCCTGTAAAAGTTGAGCAAAACAAGTAATAAGTGATAAATCGTACATAAAACAGCCAAATATGTTATTTATTTAACGAAATTCGGAGTCGTTTGCAAAATACCGCGAAAATTTTGAGTTTGCTATTTTATATTTTTTTAGTACTACCCTGTAAAAGTTGAGCAAAACAAGTAATAAGTGATAAATCGTACATAAAACAGCCAAATATGTCATTTATTTAATGAAATTCGGAGTCGTTTGCAAAATACCGCGAAAATTTTGAGTTTGCTATTTTATATTTTTTGAGTACTACCCTGTAAAAGTTGAGCAAAACAAGTAATAAGTGATAAATCGTACATAAAACAGCCAAATATGTCATTTATTTAACGAAATTCGGAGTCGTTTGCAAAATACCGCGAAAATTTTGAGTTTGCTATTTTATATTTTTTTAGTACTACCCTGTAAAAGTTGAGCAAAACAAGTAATAAGTGATAAATCGTACATAAAACAGCCAAATATGTCATTTATTTAACGAAATTCGGAGTCGTTTGCAAAATACCGTGAAAATTTTGAGTTTGCTATTTTATATTTTTTGAGTACTACCCTGTAAAAGTTGAGCAAAACAAGTAATAAGTGATAAATCGTACATAAAACAGCCAAATATGTCATTTATTTAACGAAATTCGGAGTCGTTTGCAAAATACCGCGAAAATTTTGAGTTTTTATTATTTTTTGAGAACTATTCTGTAAAAGTTGAGCAAAACAAGAAATAAGTGATAAATCGTACATAAAACAGCCAAATATGTCATTTATTTAACGAAATTCGGAGTCGTTTGCAAATTACCGTGAAAATTTTGAGTTTGCTATTTTATATTTTTTTAGTACTACCCTGTAAAAGTTGAGCAAAACAAGAAATAAGTGATAAATCGTACATAAAACAGCCAAATATGTCATCTATTTAACGAAATTCGGAGTCGTTTGCAAAATACCGCGAAAATTTTGAGTTTGCTATTTTATATTTTTTTAGTACTACCCTGTAAAAGTTGAGCAAAACAAGAAATAAGTGATAAATCGTACATAAAACAGCCAAATATGTCATTTATTTAACGAAATTCGGAGTCGTTTGCAAAATACCGCGAAAATTTTGAGTTTGCTATTTTTCTTATTTTTTGAGTACTACCCTGTAAAAGTTGAGCAAAACAAGTAATAAGTGATAAATCGTACATAAAACAGCCAAATATGTCATTTATTTAACGAAATTCGGAGTCGTTTGCAAAATACCGCGAAAATTTTGAGTTTGCTATTTTATATTTTTTTAGTACTACCCTGTAAAAGTTGAGCAAAACAAGTAATAAGTGGTAAATCGTACATAAAACAGCCAAATATGTCATTTATTTAACGAAATTCGGAGTCGTTTGCAAAATACCGCGAAAATTTTGAGTTTGCTATTTTTCTTATTTTTTGAGTACTACCCTGTAAAAGTTGAGCAAAACAAGTAATAAGTGATAAATCGTACATAAAACAGCCAAATATGTCATTTATTTAATGAAATTCGGAGTCGTTTGCAAAATACCGTGAAAATTTTGAGTTTGCTATTTTATATTTTTTTAGTACTACCCTGTAAAAGTTGAGCAAAACAAGTAATAAGTGATAAATCGTACATAAAACAGCCAAATATGTCATTTATTTAACGAAATTCGGAGTCGTTTGCAAAATACCGTGAAAATTTTGAGTTTGCTATTTTATATTTTTTTAGTACTACCCTGTAAAAGTTGAGCAAAACAAGTAATAAGTGATAAATCGTACATAAAACAGCCAAATATGTCATTTATTTAATGAAATTCGGAGTCGTTTGCAAAATACCGTGAAAATTTTGAGTTTGCTATTTTATATTTTTTTAGTACTACCCTGTAAAAGTTGAGCAAAACAAGTAATAAGTGATAAATCGTACATAAAACAGCCAAATATGTCATTTATTTAATGAAATTCGGAGTCGTTTGCAAAATACCGCGAAAATTTTGAGTTTGCTATTTTATATTTTTTTAGTACTACCCTGTAAAATTTGAGCAAAACAAGTAATAAGTGATAAATCGTACATAAAACAGCCAAATATGTCATTTATTTAATGAAATTCGGAGTCGTTTGCAAAATACCGCGAAAATTTTGAGTTTGCTATTTTATATTTTTTTAGTACTACCCTGTAAAAGTTGAGCAAAACAAGTAATAAGTGATAAATCGTACATAAAACAGCCAAATATGTCATTTATTTAACGAAATTCGGAGTCGTTTGCAAAATACCGTGAAAATTTTGAGTTTGCTATTTTATATTTTTTTAGTACTACCCTGTAAAAGTTGAGCAAAACAAGAAATAAGTGATAAATCGTACATAAAACAGCCAAATATGTCATTTATTTAATGAAATTCGGAGTCGTTTGCAAAATACTGTGAAAATTTTGAGTTTGCTATTTTATATTTTTTTAGTACTACCCTGTAAAAGTTGAGCAAAACAAGTAATAAGTGATAAATCGTACATAAAACAGCCAAATATGTCATTTATTTAATGAAATTCGGAGTCGTTTGCAAAATACCGCGAAAATTTTGAGTTTGCTATTTTATATTTTTTTAGTACTACCCTGTAAAAGTTGAGCAAAACAAGTAATAAGTGATAAATCGTACATAAAACAGCCAAATATGTCATTTATTTAACGAAATTCGGAGTCGTTTGCAAAATACCGTGAAAATTTTGAGTTTGCTATTTTATATTTTTTTAGTACTACCCTGTAAAAGTTGAGCAAAACAAGAAATAAGTGATAAATCGTACATAAAACAGCCAAATATGTCATTTATTTAATGAAATTCGGAGTCGTTTGCAAAATACCGTGAAAATTTTGAGTTTGCTATTTTATATTTTTTTAGTACTACCCTGTAAAAGTTGAGCAAAACAAGTAATAAGTGATAAATCGTACATAAAACAGCCAAATATGTCATTTATTTAATGAAATTCGGAGTCGTTTGCAAAATACCGCGAAAATTTTGAGTTTGCTATTTTATATTTTTTTAGTACTACCCTGTAAAAGTTGAGCAAAACAAGTAATAAGTGATAAATCGTACATAAAACAGCCAAATATGTCATTTATTTAACGAAATTCGGAGTCGTTTGCAAAATACCGCGAAAATTTTGAGTTTGCTATTTTATATTTTTTTAGTACTACCCTGTAAAAGTTGAGCAAAACAAGTAATAAGTGATAAATCGTACATAAAACAGCCAAATATGTCATTTATTTAACGAAATTCGGAGTCGTTTGCAAAATACCGCGAAAATTTTGAGTTTGCTATTTTATATTTTTTTAGTACTACCCTGTAAAAGTTGAGCAAAACAAGTAATAAGTGATAAATCGTACATAAAACAGCCAAATATGTCATTTATTTAATGAAATTCGGAGTCGTTTGCAAAATACCGCGAAAATTTTGAGTTTGCTATTTTATATTTTTTGAGTACTACCCTGTAAAAGTTGAGCAAAACAAGTAATAAGTGATAAATCGTACATAAAACAGCCAAATATGTCATTTATTTAACGAAATTCGGAGTCGTTTGAAAAAAGTGATAAATCGTACATAAAACAGCCAAATATGTCATTTATTTAACGAAATTCGGAGTCGTTTGCAAAATACCGCGAAAATTTTGAGTTTGCTATTTTATATTTTTTTAGTACTACCCTGTAAAAGTTTAGCAAAACAAGTAATAAGTGATAAATCGTACATAAAACAGCCAAATATGTCATTTATTTAACGAAATTCGGAGTCGTTTGCAAAATACCGCGAAAATTTTGAGTTTTTATTATTTTTTGAGAACTATTCTGTAAAAGTTGAGCAAAACAAGAAATAAGTGATAAATCGTACATAAAACAGCCAAATATGTCATTTATTTAACGAAATTCGGAGTCGTTTGCAAAATACCGTGAAAATTTTGAGTTTGCTATTTTATATTTTTTTAGTACTACCCTGTAAAAGTTGAGCAAAACAAGAAATAAGTGATAAATCGTACATAAAACAGCCAAATATGTCATTTATTTAACGAAATTCGGAGTCATTTGCAAAATACCGCGAAAATTTTGAGTTTGCTATTTTTCTTATTTTTTGCGTACTACCCTGTAAAAGTTGAGCAAAACAAGAAATAAGTGATAAATCGTACATAAAACAGCCAAATATGTCATTTATTTAACGAAATTCGGAGTCGTTTGCAAAATACCGCGAAAATTTTGAGTTTGCTATTTTTCTTATTTTTTTAGTACTACCCTGTAAAAGTTGAGCAAAACAAGTAATAAGTGATAAATCGTACATAAAACAGCCAAATATGTCATTTATTTAACGAAATTCGGAGTCGTTTGCAAAATACCGCGAAAATTTTGAGTTTGCTATTTTATATTTTTTTAGTACTACCCTGTAAAAGATGAGCAAAACAAGTAATAAGTGATAAATCGTACATAAAACAGCCAAATATGTCATTTATTTAACGAAATTCGGAGTCGTTTGCAAAATACCGCGAACATTTTGAGTTTTTATTATTTTTTGAGAACTATTCTGTAAAAGTTGAGCAAAACAAGAAATAAGTGATAAATCGTACATAAAACAGCCAAATATGTCATTTATTTAACGAAATTCGGAGTCGTTTGCAAAATACCGTGAAAATTTTGAGTTTGCTATTTTATATTTTTTTAGTACTACCCTGTAAAAGTTGAGCAAAACAAGAAATAAGTGATAAATCGTACATAAAACAGCCAAATATGTCATTTATTTAACGAAATTCGGAGTCGTTTGCAAAATACCGCGAAAATTTTGAGTTTGCTATTTTTCTTATTTTTTGAGTACTACCCTGTAAAAGTTGAGCAAAACAAGAAATAAGTGATAAATCGTACATAAAACAGCCAAATATGTCATTTATTTAACGAAATTCGGAGTCGTTTGCAAAATACCGCGAAAATTTTGAGTTTGCTATTTTTCTTATTTTTTTAGTACTACCCTGTAAAAGTTGAGCAAAACAAGTAATAAGTGATAAATCGTACATAAAACAGCCAAATATGTCATTTATTTAATGAAATTCGGAGTCGTTTGCAAAATACCGTGAAAATTTTGAGTTTGCTATTTTATATTTTTTTAGTACTACCCTGTAAAAGTTGAGCAAAACAAGTAATAAGTGATAAATCGTACATAAAACAGCCAAATATGTCATTTATTTAATGAAATTCGGAGTCGTTTGCAAAATACCGCGAAAATTTTGAGTTTGCTATTTTATATTTTTTTAGTACTACCCTGTAAAAGTTGAGCAAAACAAGTAATAAGTGATAAATCGTACATAAAACAGCCAAATATGTCATTTATTTAATGAAATTCGGAGTCGTTTGCAAAATACCGCGAAAATTTTGAGTTTGCTATTTTATATTTTTTTAGTACTACCCTGTAAAAGTTGAGCAAAACAAGTAATAAGTGATAAATCGTACATAAAACAGCCAAATATGTCATTTATTTAACGAAATTCGGAGTCGTTTGCAAAATACCGTGAAAATTTTGAGTTTGCTATTTTATATTTTTTTAGTACTACCCTGTAAAAGTTGAGCAAAACAAGAAATAAGTGATAAATCGTACATAAAACAGCCAAATATGTCATTTATTTAATGAAATTCGGAGTCGTTTGCAAAATACCGTGAAAATTTTGAGTTTGCTATTTTATATTTTTTTAGTACTACCCTGTAAAAGTTGAGCAAAACAAGTAATAAGTGATAAATCGTACATAAAACAGCCAAATATGTCATTTATTTAACGAAATTCGGAGTCGTTTGCAAAATACCGCGAAAATTTTGAGTTTGCTATTTTATATTTTTTTAGTACTACCCTGTAAAAGTTGAGCAAAACAAGTAATAAGTGGTAAATCGTACATAAAACAGCCAAATATGTCATTTATTTAACGAAATTCGGAGTCGTTTGCAAAATACCGCGAAAATTTTGAGTTTGCTATTTTTCTTATTTTTTTAGTACTACCCTGTAAAAGTTGAGCAAAACAAGTAATAAGTGATAAATCGTACATAAAACAGCCAAATATGTCATTTATTTAACGAAATTCGGAGTCGTTTGCAAAATACCGCGAAAATTTTGAGTTTGCTATTTTATATTTTTTTAGTACTACCCTGTAAAAGTTGAGCAAAACAAGTAATAAGTGATAAATCGTACATAAAACAGCCAAATATGTCATTTATTTAACGAAATTCGGAGTCGTTTGCAAAATACCGCGAAAATTTTGAGTTTGCTATTTTATATTTTTTTAGTACTACCCTGTAAAAGTTGAGCAAAACAAGTAATAAGTGATAAATCGTACATAAAACAGCCAAATATGTCATTTATTTAACGAAATTCGGAGTCGTTTGCAAAATACCGCGAAAATTTTGAGTTTTTATTATTTTTTGAGAACTATTCTGTAAAAGTTGAGCAAAACAAGAAATAAGTGATAAATCGTACATAAAACAGCCAAATATGTCATTTATTTAACGAAATTCGGAGTCGTTTGCAAAATACCGTGAAAATTTTGAGTTTGCTATTTTATATTTTTTTAGTACTACCCTGTAAAAGTTGAGCAAAACAAGAAATAAGTGATAAATCGTACATAAAACAGCCAAATATGTCATTTATTTAACGAAATTCGGAGTCGTTTGCAAAATACCGCGAAAATTTTGAGTTTGCTATTTTTCTTATTTTTTGAGTACTACCCTGTAAAAGTTGAGCAAAACAAGAAATAAGTGATAAATCGTACATAAAACAGCCAAATATGTCATTTATTTAACGAAATTCGGAGTCGTTTGCAAAATACCGCGAAAATTTTGAGTTTGCTATTTTTCTTATTTTTTTAGTACTACCCTGTAAAAGTTGAGCAAAACAAGTAATAAGTGATAAATCGTACATAAAACAGCCAAATATGTCATTTATTTAATGAAATTCGGAGTCGTTTGCAAAATACCGTGAAAATTTTGAGTTTGCTATTTTATATTTTTTTAGTACTACCCTGTAAAAGTTGAGCAAAACAAGTAATAAGTGATAAATCGTACATAAAACAGCCAAATATGTCATTTATTTAACGAAATTCGGAGTCGTTTGCAAAATACCGTGAAAATTTTGAGTTTGCTATTTTATATTTTTTGAGTACTACCCTGTAAAAGTTGAGCAAAACAAGAAATAAGTGATAAATCGTACATAAAACAGCCAAATATGTCATTTATTTAACGAAATTCGGAGTCGTTTGCAAAATACCGTGAAAATTTTGAGTTTGCTATTTTATATTTTTTTAGTACTACCCTGTAAAAGTTGAGCAAAACCAGTAATAAGTGATAAATCGTACATAAAACAGCCAAATATGTCATTTATTTAACGAAATTCGGAGTCGTTTGCAAAATACCGCGAAAATTTTGAGTTTGCTATTTTATATTTTTTTAGTACTACCCTGTAAAAGTTGAGCAAAACAAGTAATAAGTGATAAATCGTACATAAAACAGCCAAATATGTTATTTATTTAACGAAATTCGGAGTCGTTTGCAAAATACCGCGAAAATTTTGAGTTTTTATTATTTTTTGAGAACTATTCTGTAAAAGTTGAGCAAAACAAGAAATAAGTGATAAATCGTACATAAAACAGCCAAATATGTCATTTATTTAACGAAATTCGGAGTCGTTTGCAAAATACCGTGAAAATTTTGAGTTTGCTATTTTATATTTTTTTAGTACTACCCTGTAAAAGTTGAGCAAAACAAGAAATAAGTGATAAATCGTACATAAAACAGCCAAATATGTCATTTATTTAACGAAATTCGGAGTCGTTTGCAAAATACCGCGAAAATTTTGAGTTTGCTATTTTTCTTATTTTTTGAGTACTACCCTGTAAAAGTTGAGCAAAACAAGAAATAAGTGATAAATCGTACATAAAACAGCCAAATATGTCATTTATTTAACGAAATTCGGAGTCGTTTGCAAAATACCGCGAAAATTTTGAGTTTGCTATTTTTCTTATTTTTTTAGTACTACCCTGTAAAAGTTGAGCAAAACAAGTAATAAGTGATAAATCGTACATAAAACAGCCAAATATGTCATTTATTTAATGAAATTCGGAGTCGTTTGCAAAATACCGTGAAAATTTTGAGTTTGCTATTTTATATTTTTTTAGTACTACCCTGTAAAAGTTGAGCAAAACAAGTAATAAGTGATAAATCGTACATAAAACAGCCAAATATGTCATTTATTTAATGAAATTCGGAGTCGTTTGCAAAATACCGCGAAAATTTTGAGTTTGCTATTTATATTTTTTTAGTACTACCCTGTAAAAGTTGAGCAAAACAAGTAATAAGTGATAAATCGTACATAAAACAGCCAAATATGTCATTTATTTAATGAAATTCGGAGTCGTTTGCAAAATACCGCGAAAATTTTGAGTTTGCTATTTATATTTTTTTAGTACTACCCTGTAAAAGTTGAGCAAAACAAGTAATAAGTGATAAATCGTACATAAAACAGCCAAATATGTCATTTATTTAACGAAATTCGGAGTCGTTTGCAAAATACCGTGAAAATTTTGAGTTTGCTATTTTATATTTTTTTAGTACTACCCTGTAAAAGTTGAGCAAAACAAGAAATAAGTGATAAATCGTACATAAAACAGCCAAATATGTCATTTATTTAATGAAATTCGGAGTCGTTTGCAAAATACCGTGAAAATTTTGAGTTTGCTATTTATATTTTTTTAGTACTACCCTGTAAAAGTTGAGCAAAACAAGTAATAAGTGATAAATCGTACATAAAACAGCCAAATATGTCATTTATTTAATGAAATTCGGAGTCGTTTGCAAAATACCGCGAAAATTTTGAGTTTGCTATTTTATATTTTTTTTAGTACTACCCTGTAAAAGTTGAGCAAAACAAGTAATAAGTGATAAATCGTACATAAAACAGCCAAATATGTCATTTATTTAACGAAATTCTGAGTCGTTTGCAAAATACCGTGAAAATTTTGAGTTTGCTATTTTATATTTTTTTAGTACTACCCTGTAAAAGTTGAGCAAAACAAGTAATAAGTGATAAATCGTACATAAAACAGCCAAATATGTCATTTATTTAATGAAATTCGGAGTCGTTTGCAAAATACCGCGAAAATTTTGAGTTTGCTATTTTATATTTTTTTAGTACTACCCTGTAAAAGTTGAGCAAAACAAGTAATAAGTGATAAATCGTACATAAAACAGCCAAATATGTCATTTATTTAATGAAATTCGGAGTCGTTTGCAAAATACCGCGAAAATTTTGAGTTTGCTATTTTATATTTTTTTAGTACTACCCTGTAAAAGTTGAGCAAAACAAGTAATAAGTGATAAATCGTACATAAAACAGCCAAATATGTCATTTATTTAACGAAATTCGGAGTCGTTTGCAAATACCGCGAAAATTTTGAGTTTGCTATTTTATATTTTTTTAGTACTACCCTGTAAAAGTTGAGCAAAACAAGTAATAAGTGATAAATCGTACATAAAACAGCCAAATATGTCATTTATTTAACGAAATTCGGAGTCGTTTGCAAAAAGTGATAAATCGTACATAAAACAGCCAAATATGTCATTTATTTAACGAAATTCGGAGTCGTTTGCAAAATACCGCGAAAATTTTGAGTTTGCTATTTTATATTTTTTTAGTACTACCCTGTAAAAGTTGAGCAAAACAAGTAATAAGTGATAAATCGTACATAAAACAGCCAAATATGTCATTTATTTAACGAAATTCGGAGTCGTTTGCAAAAAGTGATAAATCGTACATAAAACAGCCAAATATGTCATTTATTTAATGAAATTCGGAGTCGTTTGCAAAATACCGCGAAAATTTTGAGTTTGCTATTTTATATTTTTTTAGTACTACCCCTGTAAAAGTTGAGCAAAACAAGTAATAAGTGATAAATCGTACATAAAACAGCCAAATATGTCATTTATTTAACGAAATTCGGAGTCGTTTGCAAAATACCGTGAAAATTTTGAGTTTGCTATTTTATATTTTTTTAGTACTACCCTGTAAAAGTTGAGCAAAACAAGAAATAAGTGATAAATCGTACATAAAACAGCCAAATATGTCATTTATTTAATGAAATTCGGAGTCGTTTGCAAAATACCGTGAAAATTTTGAGTTTGCTATTTTATATTTTTTTAGTACTACCCTGTAAAAGTTGAGCAAAACAAGTAATAAGTGATAAATCGTACATAAAACAGCCAAATATGTCATTTATTTAACGAAATTCGGAGTCGTTTGCAAAATACCGCGAAAATTTTGAGTTTGCTATTTTATATTTTTTTAGTACTACCCTGTAAAAGTTGAGCAAAACAAGTAATAAGTGGTAAATCGTACATAAAACAGCCAAATATGTCATTTATTTAACGAAATTCGGAGTCGTTTGCAAAATACCGCGAAAATTTTGAGTTTGCTATTTTTCTTATTTTTTTAGTACTACCCTGTAAAAGTTGAGCAAAACAAGTAATAAGTGATAAATCGTACATAAAACAGCCAAATATGTCATTTATTTAACGAAATTCGGAGTCGTTTGCAAAATACCGCGAAAATTTTGAGTTTGCTATTTTATATTTTTTTAGTACTACCCTGTAAAAGTTGAGCAAAACAAGTAATAAGTGATAAATCGTACATAAAACAGCCAAATATGTCATTTATTTAACGAAATTCGGAGTCGTTTGCAAAATACCGCGAAAATTTTGAGTTTGCTATTTTATATTTTTTTAGTACTACCCTGTAAAAGTTGAGCAAAACAAGTAATAAGTGATAAATCGTACATAAAACAGCCAAATATGTCATTTATTTAACGAAATTCGGAGTCGTTTGCAAAATACCGCGAAAATTTTGAGTTTTTATTATTTTTTGAGAACTATTCTGTAAAAGTTGAGCAAAACAAGAAATAAGTGATAAATCGTACATAAAACAGCCAAATATGTCATTTATTTAACGAAATTCGGAGTCGTTTGCAAAATACCGTGAAAATTTTGAGTTTGCTATTTTATATTTTTTTAGTACTACCCTGTAAAAGTTGAGCAAAACAAGAAATAAGTGATAAATCGTACATAAAACAGCCAAATATGTCATTTATTTAACGAAATTCGGAGTCGTTTGCAAAATACCGCGAAAATTTTGAGTTTGCTATTTTTCTATTTTTTGAGTACTACCCTGTAAAAGTTGAGCAAAACAAGAAATAAGTGATAAATCGTACATAAAACAGCCAAATATGTCATTTATTTAACGAAATTCGGAGTCGTTTGCAAAATACCGCGAAAATTTTGAGTTTGCTATTTTTCTTATTTTTTTAGTACTACCCTGTAAAAGTTGAGCAAAACAAGTAATAAGTGATAAATCGTACATAAAACAGCCAAATATGTCATTTATTTAATGAAATTCGGAGTCGTTTGCAAAATACCGTGAAAATTTTGAGTTTGCTATTTTATATTTTTTTAGTACTACCCTGTAAAAGTTGAGCAAAACAAGTAATAAGTGATAAATCGTACATAAAACAGCCAAATATGTCATTTATTTAACGAAATTCGGAGTCGTTTGCAAAATACCGTGAAAATTTTGAGTTTGCTATTTTATATTTTTTGAGTACTACCCTGTAAAAGTTGAGCAAAACAAGAAATAAGTGATAAATCGTACATAAAACAGCCAAATATGTCATTTATTTAACGAAATTCGGAGTCGTTTGCAAAATACCGTGAAAATTTTGAGTTTGCTATTTTATATTTTTTTAGTACTACCCTGTAAAAGTTGAGCAAAACCAGTAATAAGTGATAAATCGTACATAAAACAGCCAAATATGTCATTTATTTAACGAAATTCGGAGTCGTTTGCAAAATACCGCGAAAATTTTGAGTTTGCTATTTTATATTTTTTTAGTACTACCCTGTAAAAGTTGAGCAAAACAAGTAATAAGTGATAAATCGTACATAAAACAGCCAAATATGTTATTTATTTAACGAAATTCGGAGTCGTTTGCAAAATACCGCGAAAATTTTGAGTTTTTATTATTTTTTGAGAACTATTCTGTAAAAGTTGAGCAAAACAAGAAATAAGTGATAAATCGTACATAAAACAGCCAAATATGTCATTTATTTAACGAAATTGGAGTCGTTTGCAAAATACCGTGAAAATTTTGAGTTTGCTATTTTATATTTTTTTAGTACTACCCTGTAAAAGTTGAGCAAAACAAGAAATAAGTGATAAATCGTACATAAAACAGCCAAATATGTCATTTATTTAACGAAATTCGGAGTCGTTTGCAAAATACCGCGAAAATTTTGAGTTTGCTATTTTTCTTATTTTTTGAGTACTACCCTGTAAAAGTTGAGCAAAACAAGAAATAAGTGATAAATCGTACATAAAACAGCCAAATATGTCATTTATTTAACGAAATTCGGAGTCGTTTGCAAAATACCGCGAAAATTTTGAGTTTGCTATTTTTCTTATTTTTTTAGTACTACCCTGTAAAAGTTGAGCAAAACAAGTAATAAGTGATAAATCGTACATAAAACAGCCAAATATGTCATTTATTTAATGAAATTCGGAGTCGTTTGCAAAATACCGTGAAAATTTTGAGTTTGCTATTTTATATTTTTTTAGTACTACCCTGTAAAAGTTGAGCAAAACAAGTAATAAGTGATAAATCGTACATAAAACAGCCAAATATGTCATTTATTTAATGAAATTCGGAGTCGTTTGCAAAATACCGCGAAAATTTTGAGTTTGCTATTTTATATTTTTTTAGTACTACCCTGTAAAAGTTGAGCAAAACAAGTAATAAGTGATAAATCGTACATAAAACAGCCAAATATGTCATTTATTTAATGAAATTCGGAGTCGTTTGCAAAATACCGCGAAAATTTTGAGTTTGCTATTTTATATTTTTTTAGTACTACCCTGTAAAAGTTGAGCAAAACAAGTAATAAGTGATAAATCGTACATAAAACAGCCAAATATGTCATTTATTTAACGAAATTCGGAGTCGTTTGCAAAATACCGTGAAAATTTTGAGTTTGCTATTTTATATTTTTTTAGTACTACCCTGTAAAAGTTGAGCAAAACAAGAAATAAGTGATAAATCGTACATAAAACAGCCAAATATGTCATTTATTTAATGAAATTCGGAGTCGTTTGCAAAATACCGTGAAAATTTTGAGTTTGCTATTTATATTTTTTTAGTACTACCCTGTAAAAGTTGAGCAAAACAAGTAATAAGTGATAAATCGTACATAAAACAGCCAAATATGTCATTTATTTAATGAAATTCGGAGTCGTTTGCAAAATACCGCGAAAATTTTGAGTTTGCTATTTTATATTTTTTTAGTACTACCCTGTAAAAGTTGAGCAAAACAAGTAATAAGTGATAAATCGTACATAAAACAGCCAAATATGTCATTTATTTAACGAAATTCTGAGTCGTTTGCAAAATACCGTGAAAATTTTGAGTTTGCTATTTTATATTTTTTTAGTACTACCCTGTAAAAGTTGAGCAAAACAAGTAATAAGTGATAAATCGTACATAAAACAGCCAAATATGTCATTTATTTAATGAAATTCGGAGTCGTTTGCAAAATACCGCGAAAATTTTGAGTTTGCTATTTTATATTTTTTTAGTACTACCCTGTAAAAGTTGAGCAAAACAAGTAATAAGTGATAAATCGTACATAAAACAGCCAAATATGTCATTTATTTAATGAAATTCGGAGTCGTTTGCAAAATACCGCGAAAATTTTGAGTTTGCTATTTTATATTTTTTTAGTACTACCCTGTAAAAGTTGAGCAAAACAAGTAATAAGTGATAAATCGTACATAAAACAGCCAAATATGTCATTTATTTAACGAAATTCGGAGTCGTTTGCAAAATACCGCGAAAATTTTGAGTTTGCTATTTTATATTTTTTTAGTACTACCCTGTAAAAGTTGAGCAAAACAAGTAATAAGTGATAAATCGTACATAAAACAGCCAAATATGTCATTTATTTAACGAAATTCGGAGTCGTTTGCAAAAAGTGATAAATCGTACATAAAACAGCCAAATATGTCATTTATTTAACGAAATTCGGAGTCGTTTGCAAAATACCGCGAAAATTTTGAGTTTGCTATTTTATATTTTTTAGTACTACCCTGTAAAAGTTGAGCAAAACAAGTAATAAGTGATAAATCGTACATAAAACAGCCAAATATGTCATTTATTTAACGAAATTCGGAGTCGTTTGCAAAATACCGCGAAAATTTTGAGTTTGCTATTTTATATTTTTTTAGTACTACCCTGTAAAAGTTGAGCAAAACAAGTAATAAGTGATAAATCGTACATAAAACAGCCAAATATGTCATTTATTTAACGAAATTCGGAGTCGTTTGCAAAATACCGCGAAAATTTTGAGTTTTTATTATTTTTTGAGAACTATTCTGTAAAAGTTGAGCAAAACAAGAAATAAGTGATAAATCGTACATAAAACAGCCAAATATGTCATTTATTTAACGAAATTCGGAGTCGTTTGCAAAATACCGTGAAAATTTTGAGTTTGCTATTTTATATTTTTTTAGTACTACCCTGTAAAAGTTGAGCAAAACAAGAAATAAGTGATAAATCGTACATAAAACAGCCAAATATGTCATTTATTTAACGAAATTCGGAGTCGTTTGCAAAATACCGCGAAAATTTTGAGTTTGCTATTTTTCTTATTTTTTGAGTACTACCCTGTAAAAGTTGAGCAAAACAAGAAATAAGTGATAAATCGTACATAAAACAGCCAAATATGTCATTTATTCAACGAAATTCGGAGTCGTTTGCAAAATACCGCGAAAATTTTGAGTTTGCTATTTTTCTTATTTTTTTAGTACTACCCTGTAAAAGTTGAGCAAAACAAGTAATAAGTGATAAATCGTACATAAAACAGCCAAATATGTCATTTATTTAACGAAATTCGGAGTCGTTTGCAAAATACCGCGAAAATTTTGAGTTTGCTATTTTATATTTTTTTAGTACTACCCTGTAAAAGTTGAGCAAAACAAGTAATAAGTGATAAATCGTACATAAAACAGCCAAATATGTCATTTATTTAACGAAATTCGGAGTCGTTTGCAAAATACCGCGAAAATTTTGAGTTTGCTATTTTATATTTTTTTAGTACTACCCTGTAAAAGTTGAGCAAAACAAGTAATAAGTGATAAATCGTACATAAAACAGCCAAATATGTCATTTATTTAACGAAATTCGGAGTCGTTTGCAAAATACCGCGAAAATTTTGAGTTTTTATTATTTTTTGAGAACTATTCTGTAAAAGTTGAGCAAAACAAGAAATAAGTGATAAATCGTACATAAAACAGCCAAATATGTCATTTATTTAACGAAATTCGGAGTCGTTTGCAAAATACCGTGAAATTTTGAGTTTGCTATTTTATATTTTTTTAGTACTACCCTGTAAAAGTTGAGCAAAACAAGAAATAAGTGATAAATCGTACATAAAACAGCCAAATATGTCATTTATTTAACGAAATTCGGAGTCGTTTGCAAAATACCGCGAAAATTTTGAGTTTGCTATTTTTCTTATTTTTTTGAGTACTACCCTGTAAAAGTTGAGCAAAACAAGAAATAAGTGATAAATCGTACATAAAACAGCCAAATATGTCATTTATTTAACGAAATTCGGAGTCGTTTGCAAAATACCGCGAAAATTTTGAGTTTGCTATTTTCTTATTTTTTTAGTACTACCCTGTAAAAGTTGAGCAAAACAAGTAATAAGTGATAAATCGTACATAAAACAGCCAAATATGTCATTTATTTAATGAAATTCGGAGTCGTTTGCAAATACCGTGAAAATTTTGAGTTTGCTATTTTATATTTTTTTAGTACTACCCTGTAAAAGTTGAGCAAAACAAGTAATAAGTGATAAATCGTACATAAAACAGCCAAATATGTCATTTATTTAACGAAATTCGGAGTCGTTTGCAAAATACCGTGAAAATTTTGAGTTTGCTATTTTATATTTTTTGAGTACTACCCTGTAAAAGTTGAGCAAAACAAGAAATAAGTGATAAATCGTACATAAAACAGCCAAATATGTCATTTATTTAACGAAATTCGGAGTCGTTTGCAAAATACCGTGAAAATTTTGAGTTTGCTATTTTATATTTTTTTGTAAAAGTTGAGCAAAACAAGTAATAAGTGATAAATCGTACATAAAACAGCCAAATATGTCATTTATTTAATGAAATTCGGAGTCGTTTGCAAAATACCGCGAAAATTTTG
The DNA here is from genome assembly GCA_963942525.1 of Ptychoptera contaminata. Taxonomy (NCBI): domain Eukaryota; kingdom Metazoa; phylum Arthropoda; class Insecta; order Diptera; family Ptychopteridae; genus Ptychoptera; species Ptychoptera contaminata. Next base: position 12,029 of record CAWWDJ010000285.1, on the reverse strand, counting down.
AGTTTGCTATTTTATATTTTTTGAGTACTACCCTGTAAAAGTTGAGCAAAACAAGTAATAAGTGATAAATCGTACATAAAACAGCCAAATATGTCATTTATTTAACGAAATTCGGAGTCGTTTGCAAAATACCGCGAAAATTTTGAGTTTGCTATTTTATATTTTTTTAGTACTACCCTGTAAAAGTTGAGCAAAACAAGTAATAAGTGATAAATCGTACATAAAACAGCCAAATATGTCATTTATTTAACGAAATTCGGAGTCGTTTGCAAAATACCGTGAAAATTTTGAGTTTGCTATTTTTCTTATTTTTTTAGTACTACCCTGTAAAAGTTGAGCAAAACAAGTAATAAGTGATAAATCGTACATAAAACAGCCAAATATGTCATTTATTTAATGAAATTCGGAGTCGTTTGCAAAATACCGCGAAAATTTTGAGTTTGCTATTTTATATTTTTTTGAGTACTACCCTGTAAAAGTTGAGCAAAACAAGTAATAAGTGATAAATCGTACATAAAACAGCCAAATATGTCATTTATTTAACGAAATTCGGAGTCGTTTGCAAAAAGTGATAAATCGTACATAAAACAGCCAAATATGTCATTTATTTAACGAAATTCGGAGTCGTTTGCAAAATACCGCGAAAATTTTGAGTTTGCTATTTTATATTTTTTTAGTACTACCCTGTAAAAGTTGAGCAAAACAAGTAATAAGTGATAAATCGTACATAAAACAGCCAAATATGTCATTTATTTAACGAAATTCGGAGTCGTTTGCAAAATACCGCGAAAATTTTGAGTTTGCTATTTTATATTTTTTTAGTACTACCCTGTAAAAGTTGAGCAAAACAAGTAATAAGTGATAAATCGTACATAAAACAGCCAAATATGTCATTTATTTAACGAAATTCGGAGTCGTTTGCAAAATACCGCGAAAATTTTGAGTTTTTATTATTTTTTGAGAACTATTCTGTAAAAGTTGAGCAAAACAAGAAATAAGTGATAAATCGTACATAAAACAGCCAAATATGTCATTTATTTAACGAAATTCGGAGTCGTTTGCAAAATACCGTGAAAATTTTGAGTTTGCTATTTTATATTTTTTTAGTACTACCCTGTAAAAGTTGAGCAAAACAAGAAATAAGTGATAAATCGTACATAAAACAGCCAAATATGTCATTTATTTAACGAAATTCGGAGTCGTTTGCAAAATACCGCGAAAATTTTGAGTTTGCTATTTTTCTTATTTTTTGAGTACTACCCTGTAAAAGTTGAGCAAAACAAGAAATAAGTGATAAATCGTACATAAAACAGCCAAATATGTCATTTATTCAACGAAATTCGGAGTCGTTTGCAAAATACCGCGAAAATTTTGAGTTTGCTATTTTTCTTATTTTTTTAGTACTACCCTGTAAAAGTTGAGCAAAACAAGTAATAAGTGATAAATCGTACATAAAACAGCCAAATATGTCATTTATTTAACGAAATTCGGAGTCGTTTGCAAAATACCGCGAAAATTTTGAGTTTGCTATTTTATATTTTTTTAGTACTACCCTGTAAAAGTTGAGCAAAACAAGTAATAAGTGATAAATCGTACATAAAACAGCCAAATATGTCATTTATTTAACGAAATTCGGAGTCGTTTGCAAAATACCGCGAAAATTTTGAGTTTGCTATTTTATATTTTTTTAGTACTACCCTGTAAAAGTTGAGCAAAACAAGTAATAAGTGATAAATCGTACATAAAACAGCCAAATATGTCATTTATTTAACGAAATTCGGAGTCGTTTGCAAAATACCCGCGAAAAATTTTGAGTTTTTTATTATTTTTTGAGAACTATTCTGTAAAAGTTGAGCAAAACAAGAAATAAGTGATAAATCGTACATAAAACAGCCAAATATGTCATTTATTTAACGAAATTCGGAGTCGTTTGCAAAATACCGTGAAAATTTTGAGTTTGCTATTTTATATTTTTTTAGTACTTACCCTGTAAAAGTTGAGCAAAACAAGAAATAAGTGATAAATCGTACATAAAACAGCCAAATATGTCATTTATTTAACGAAATTCGGAGTCGTTTGCAAAATACCGCGAAAATTTTGAGTTTGCTATTTTTCTTATTTTTTTGAGTACTACCCTGTAAAAGTTGAGCAAAACAAGAAATAAGTGATAAATCGTACATAAAACAGCCAAATATGTCATTTTATTTAACGAAATTTCGGAGTCGTTTGCAAAATACCGCGAAAATTTTGAGTTTGCTATTTTTCTTATTTTTTTTAGTACTACCCTGTAAAAGTTGAGCAAAACAAGTAATAAGTGATAAATCGTACATAAAACAGCCAAATATGTCATTTATTTAATGAAATTCGGAGTCGTTTGCAAAATACCGTGAAAATTTTGAGTTTGCTATTTTATATTTTTTTAGTACTACCCTGTAAAAGTTGAGCAAAACAAGTAATAAGTGATAAATCGTACATAAAACAGCCAAATATGTCATTTATTTAACGAAATTCGGAGTCGTTTGCAAAATACCGTGAAAATTTTGAGTTTGCTATTTTATATTTTTTGAGTACTACCCTGTAAAAGTTGAGCAAAACAAGAAATAAGTGATAAATCGTACATAAAACAGCCAAATATGTCATTTATTTAACGAAATTCGGAGTCGTTTGCAAAATACCGTGAAAATTTTGAGTTTGCTATTTTATATTTTTTTAGTACTACCCTGTAAAAGTTGAGCAAAACAAGTAATAAGTGATAAATCGTACATAAAACAGCCAAATATGTCATTTATTTAACGAAATTCGGAGTCGTTTGCAAAATACCGCGAAAATTTTGAGTTTGCTATTTTATATTTTTTTAGTACTACCCTGTAAAAGTTGAGCAAAACAAGTAATAAGTGATAAATCGTACATAAAACAGCCAAATATGTCATTTATTTAACGAAATTCGGAGTCGTTTGCAAAATACCGCGAAAATTTTGAGTTTTTATTATTTTTTGAGAACTATTCTGTAAAAGTTGAGCAAAACAAGAAATAAGTGATAAATCGTACATAAAACAGCCAAATATGTCATTTATTTAACGAAATTCGGAGTCGTTTGCAAAATACCGTGAAAATTTTGAGTTTGCTATTTTATATTTTTTTAGTACTACCCTGTAAAAGTTGAGCAAAACAAGAAATAAGTGATAAATCGTACATAAAACAGCCAAATATGTCATTTATTTAACGAAATTCGGAGTCGTTTGCAAAATACCGCGAAAATTTTGAGTTTGCTATTTTTCTTATTTTTTGAGTACTACCCTGTAAAAGTTGAGCAAAACAAGAAATAAGTGATAAATCGTACATAAAACAGCCAAATATGTCATTTATTTAACGAAATTCGGAGTCGTTTGCAAAATACCGCGAAAATTTTGAGTTTGCTATTTTTCTTATTTTTTTAGTACTACCCTGTAAAAGTTAAGCAAAACAAGTAATAAGTGATAAATCGTACATAAAACAGCCAAATATGTCATTTATTTAATGAAATTCGGAGTCGTTTGCAAAATACCGTGAAAATTTTGAGTTTGCTATTTTATATTTTTTTAGTACTACCCTGTAAAAGTTGAGCAAAACAAGTAATAAGTGATAAATCGTACATAAAACAGCCAAATATGTCATTTATTTAATGAAATTCGGAGTCGTTTGCAAAATACCGCGAAAATTTTGAGTTTGCCATTTTATATTTTTTTAGTACTACCCTGTAAAAGTTGAGCAAAACAAGTAATAAGTGATAAATCGTACATAAAACAGCCAAATATGTCATTTATTTAATGAAATTCGGAGTCGTTTGCAAAATACCGCGAAAATTTTGAGTTTGCTATTTTATATTTTTTTAGTACTACCCTGTAAAAGTTGAGCAAAACAAGTAATAAGTGATAAATCGTACATAAAACAGCCAAATATGTCATTTATTTAACGAAATTCGGAGTCGTTTGCAAAATACCGTGAAAATTTTGAGTTTGCTATTTTATATTTTTTTAGTACTACCCTGTAAAAGTTGAGCAAAACAAGAAATAAGTGATAAATCGTACATAAAACAGCCAAATATGTCATTTATTTAATGAAATTTGGAGTCGTTTGCAAAATACCGTGAAAATTTTGAGTTTGCTATTTTATATTTTTTTAGTACTACCCTGTAAAAGTTGAGCAAAACAAGTAATAAGTGATAAATCGTACATAAAACAGCCAAATATGTCATTTATTTAATGAAATTCGGAGTCGTTTGCAAAATACCGCGAAAATTTTGAGTTTGCTATTTTATATTTTTTTAGTACTACCCTGTAAAAGTTGAGCAAAACAAGTAATAAGTGATAAATCGTACATAAAACAGCCAAATATGTCATTTATTTAACGAAATTCGGAGTCGTTTGCAAAATACCGCGAAAATTTTGAGTTTGCTATTTTATATTTTTTTAGTACTACCCTGTAAAAGTTGAGCAAAACAAGTAATAAGTGATAAATCGTACATAAAACAGCCAAATATGTCATTTATTTAACGAAATTCGGAGTCGTTTGCAAAATACCGCGAAAATTTTGAGTTTGCTATTTTATATTTTTTTAGTACTACCCTGTAAAAGTTGAGCAAAACAAGTAATAAGTGATAAATCGTACATAAAACAGCCAAATATGTCATTTATTTAATGAAATTCGGAGTCGTTTGCAAAATACCGCGAAAATTTTGAGTTTGCTATTTTATATTTTTTGAGTACTACCCTGTAAAAGTTGAGCAAAACAAGTAATAAGTGATAAATCGTACATAAAACAGCCAAATATGTCATTTATCTAACGAAATTCGGAGTCGTTTGCAAAAAGTGATAAATCGTACATAAAACAGCCAAATATGTCATTTATTTAACGAAATTCGGAGTCGTTTGCAAAATACCGCGAAAATTTTGAGTTTGCTATTTTTCTTATTTTTTGAGTACTACCCTGTAAAAGTTGAGCAAAACAAGAAATAAGTGATAAATCGTACATAAAACAGCCAAATATGTCATTTATTTAACGAAATTCGGAGTCGTTTGCAAAATACCGCGAAAATTTTGAGTTTGCTATTTTATATTTTTTTAGTACTACCCTGTAAAAGTTGAGCAAAACAAGTAATAAGTGATAAATCGTACATAAAACAGCCAAATATGTCATTTATTTAACGAAATTCGGAGTCGTTTGCAAAATACCGCGAAAATTTTGAGTTTTTATTATTTTTTGAGAACTATTCTGTAAAAGTTGAGCAAAACAAGAAATAAGTGATAAATCGTACATAAAACAGCCAAATATGTCATTTATTTAACGAAATTCGGAGTCGTTTGCAAAATACCGTGAAAATTTTGAGTTTGCTATTTTATATTTTTTTAGTACTACCCTGTAAAAGTTGAGCAAAACAAGAAATAAGTGATAAATCGTACATAAAACAGCCAAATATGTCATTTATTTAACGAAATTCGGAGTCGTTTGCAAAATACAGCGAAAATTTTGAGTTTGCTATTTTTCTTATTTTTTTGAGTACTACCCTGTAAAAGTTGAGCAAAACAAGAAATAAGTGATAAATCGTACATAAAACAGCCAAATATGTCATTTATTTAACGAAATTCGGAGTCGTTTGCAAAATACCGCGAAAATTTTGAGTTTGCTATTTTTCTTATTTTTTTAGTACTACCCTGTAAAAGTTGAGCAAAACAAGTAATAAGTGATAAATCGTACATAAAAACAGCCAAATATGTCATTTATTTAACGAAATTCGGAGTCGTTTGCAAAATACCGCGAAAATTTTGAGTTTGCTATTTTATATTTTTTTTAGTACTACCCTGTAAAAGTTGAGCAAAAACAAGTAATAAGTGATAAATCGTACATAAAACAGCCAAATATGTCATTTATTTAACGAAATTCGGAGTCGTTTGCAAAATACCGCGCGAAAATTTTGAGTTTGCTATTTTATATTTTTTTAGTACTACCCTGTAAAAGTTGAGCAAAACAAGTAATAAGTGATAAATCGTACATAAAACAGCCAAATATGTCATTTATTTAACGAAATTCGGAGTCGTTTGCAAAATACCGCGAAAATTTTGAGTTTTTATTATTTTTTTGAGAACTATTCTGTAAAAGTTGAGCAAAACAAGAAATAAGTGATAAATCGTACATAAAAACAGCCAAATATGTCATTTATTTAACGAAATTCGGAGTCGTTTGCAAAATACCGTGAAAATTTTGAGTTTGCTATTTTATATTTTTTTAGTACTACCCTGTAAAAGTTGAGCAAAAACAAGAAATAAGTGATAAATCGTACATAAAACAGCCAAAATATGTCATTTATTTAACGAAATTCGGAGTCGTTTGCCAAAATACCGCGAAAATTTTGAGTTTGCTATTTTTCTTATTTTTTTGAGTACTACCCTGTAAAAGTTGAGCAAAACAAGAAATAAGTGATAAATCGTACATAAAACAGCCAAATATGTCATTTATTTAACGAAATTCGGAGTCGTTTGCAAAATACCGCGAAAATTTTGAGTTTGCTATTTTTCTTATTTTTTTAGTACTACCCTGTAAAAGTTGAGCAAAACAAGTAATAAGTGATAAATCGTACATAAAAACAGCCAAATATGTCATTTATTTAATGAAATTCGGAGTCGTTTGCAAAATACCGTGAAAATTTTGAGTTTGCTATTTTATATTTTTTTAGTACTACCCTGTAAAAGTTGAGCAAAAACAAGTAATAAGTGATAAATCGTACATAAAACAGCCAAATATGTCATTTATTTAACGAAATTCGGAGTCGTTTGCAAAATACCGTGAAAATTTTGAGTTTGCTATTTTATATTTTTTGAGTACTACCCTGTAAAAGTTGAGCAAAACAAGAAATAAGTGATAAATCGTACATAAAACAGCCAAATATGTCATTTATTTAACGAAATTCGGAGTCGTTTGCAAAATACCGTGAAAATTTTGAGTTTGCTATTTTATATTTTTTTAGTACTACCCTGTAAAAGTTGAGCAAAACAAGTAATAAGTGATAAATCGTACATAAAACAGCCAAATATGTCATTTATTTAATGAAATTCGGAGTCGTTTGCAAAATACCGCGAAAATTTTGAGTTTGCTATTTTATATTTTTTTAGTACTACCCTGTAAAAGTTGAGCAAAAACAAGTAATAAGTGATAAATCATACATAAAACAGCCAAATATGTCATTTATTTAACGAAATTCGGAGTCGTTTGCAAAATACCCGCGAAAATTTTGAGTTTGCTATTTTATATTTTTTTAGTACTACCCTGTAAAAAGTTGAGCAAAAACAAGTAATAAGTGATAAATCGTACATAAAAACAGCCAAATATGTCATTTATTTAACGAAATTCGGAGTCGTTTGCAAAATACCGCGAAAATTTTGAGTTTGCTATTTTATATTTTTTTTAGTACTACCCTGTAAAAGTTGAGCAAAACAAGTAATAAGTGATAAATCGTACATAAAACAGCCAAATATGTCATTTATTTAATGAAATTCGGAGTCGTTTGCAAAATACCGCGAAAATTTTTGAGTTTGCTATTTTATATTTTTTGAGTACTACCCTGTAAAAGTTGAGCAAAAACAAGTAATAAGTAATAAATCGTACATAAAACAGCCAAATATGTCATTTATTTAACGAAATTCGGAGTCGTTTGCAAAAAGTGATAAATCGTACATAAAACAGCCAAATATGTCATTTATTTAACGAAATTCGGAGTCGTTTGCAAAAATACCGCGAAAATTTTGAGTTTGCTATTTTATATTTTTTTAGTACTACCCTGTAAAAGTTGAGCAAAACAAGTAATAAGTGATAAATCGTACATAAAACAGCCAAATATGTCATTTATTTAACGAAATTTGGAGTCGTTTGCAAAAACCCGCTAAAATTTTGAGTTTTTATTATTTTTTGAGAACTATTCTGTAAAAGTTGAGCAAAACAAGAAATAAGTGATAAATCGTACATAAAACAGCCAAATATGTCATTTATTTAACGAAATTCGGAGTCGTTTGCAAAATACCGTGAAAATTTTGAGTTTGCTATTTTATATTTTTTTAGTACTACCCTGTAAAAGTTGAGCAAAACAAGAAATAAGTGATAAATCGTACATAAAACAGCCAAATATGTCATTTATTTAACGAAATTCGGAGTCGTTTGCAAAATACCGCGAAAATTTTGAGTTTGCTATTTTTCTTATTTTTTGAGTACTACCCTGTAAAAGTTGAGCAAAACAAGAAATAAGTGATAAATCGTACATAAAACAGCCAAATATGTCATTTATTTAACGAAATTCGGAGTCGTTTGCAAAATACCGCGAAAATTTTGAGTTTGCTATTTTTCTTATTTTTTTAGTACTACCCTGTAAAAGTTGAGCAAAACAAGTAATAAGTGATAAATCGTACATAAAACAGCCAAATATGTCATTTATTTAATGAAATTCGGAGTCGTTTGCAAAATACCGTGAAAATTTTGAGTTTGCTATTTTATATTTTTTTAGTACTACCCTGTAAAAGTTGAGCAAAACAAGTAATAAGTGATAAATCGTACATAAAACAGCCAAATATGTCATTTATTTAACGAAATTCGGAGTCGTTTGCAAAATACCGTGAAAATTTTGAGTTTGCTATTTTATATTTTTTGAGTACTACCCTGTAAAAGTTGAGCAAAAACAAGTAATAAGTGATAAATCGTACATAAAACAGCCAAATATGTCATTTATTTAATGAAATTCGGAGTCGTTTGCAAAATACCGCGAAAATTTTGAGTTTTTATTATTTTTTTGAGAACTATTCTGTAAAAGTTGAGGAAAACAAGAAATAAGTGATAAATCGTACATAAAACAGCCAAATATGTCATTTATTTAATGAAATTCGGAGTCGTTTGCAAAATACCGCGAAAATTTTGAGTTTTTATTATTTTTTGAGAACAATTCTGTAAAAGTTAGAGCAAAACAAGTAATAAGTGATAAATCGTACATAAAACATCCAAATATGTCATTTATTTAACGAAATTCGGAGTCGTTTGCAAAATACCGCGAAAATTTTGAGTTTGCTATTTTATATTTTTTTAGTACTACCCTGTAAAAGTTGAGCAAAACAAGTAATAAGTGATAAATCGTACATAAAACAGCCAAATATGTCATTTATTTAATGAAATTCGGAGTCGTTTGCAAAATTACCGCGAAAATTTTGAGTTTGCTATTTTATATTTTTTGAGTACTACCCTGTAAAAGTTGAGCAAAACAAGTAATAAGTGATAAATCGTACATAAAACAGCCAAATATGTCATTTATTTAACGAAATTCGGAGTCGTTTGCAAAATACCGCGAAAATTTTGAGTTTGCTATTTTATATTTTTTTAGTACTACCCTGTAAAAGTTGAGCAAAACAAGTAATAAGTGATAAATCGTACATAAAACAGCCAAATATGTCATTTATTTAATGAAATTCGGAGTCGTTTGCAAAATACCGCGAAAATTTTGAGTTTGTTATTTTATATTTTTTGAGTACTACCCTGTAAAAGTTGAGCAAAACAAGTAATAAGTGATAAATCGTACATAAAACAGCCAAATATGTCATTTATTTAACGAAATTCGGAGTCGTTTGCAAAAAGTGATAAATCGTACATAAAAACAGCCAAATATGTCATTTATTTAACGAAATTCGGAGTCGTTTGCAAAATACCGCGAAAAATTTTGAGTTTGCTATTTTATATTTTTTTTAGTACTACCCCTGTAAAAGTTGAGCAAAACAAGTAATAAGTGATAAATCGTACATAAAACAGCCAAATATGTCATTTATTTAACGAAATTCGGAGTCGTTTGCAAAATACCGCGAAAATTTTGAGTTTGCTATTTTATATTTTTTTTAGTACTACCCTGTAAAAGTAGAGCAAAACAAGTAATAAGTGATAAATCGTACATAAAACAGCCAAATATGTCATTTATTTAATGAAATTCGGAGTCGTTTGCAAAATACCGCGAAAATTTTGAGTTTGCTATTTTATATTTTTTTGAGTACTACCCTGTAAAAGTTGAGCAAAAACAAGTAATAAGTGATAAATCGTACATAAAAACAGCCAAATATGTCATTTATTTAACGAAATTCGGAGTCGTTTGCAAAAAAGTGATAAATCGTACATAAAACAGCCAAATATGTCATTTATTTAACGAAATTCGGAGTCGTTTTGCAAAATACCAGCGAAAATTTTGAGTTTGCTATTTTATATTTTTTTTAGTACTACCCTGTAAAAGTTGAGCAAAACAAGTAATAAGTGATAAATCGTACATAAAACAGCCAAATATGTCATTTATTTAACGAAATTCGGAGTCGTTTGCAAAATACCGCGAAAATTTTGAGTTTGCTATTTTATATTTTTTTTAGTACTACCCTGTAAAAGTTGAGCAAAACAAGTAATAAGTGATAAATCGTACATAAAACAGCCAAATATGTCATTTATTTAACGAAATTTGGAGTCGTTTGCAAAAAACCCGCTTAAAATTTTGAGTTTTTATTATTTTTTGAGAACTATTCTGTAAAAGTTGAGCAAAACAAGAAATAAGTGATAAATCGTACATAAAACAGCCAAATATGTCATTTATTTAACGAAATTCGGAGTCGTTTGCAAAATACCGTGAAAATTTTGAGTTTGCTATTTTATATTTTTTTTAGTACTACCCTGTAAAAGTTGAGCAAAACAAGAAATAAGTGATAAATCGTACATAAAACAGCCAAATATGTCATTTATTTAACGAAATTCGGAGTCGTTTGCAAAATACCGCGAAAATTTTGAGTTTGCTATTTTTCTTATTTTTTGAGTACTACCCTGTAAAAGTTGAGCAAAACAAGAAATAAGTGATAAATCGTACATAAAAACAGCCAAATATGTCATTTATTTAACGAAATTCGGAGTCGTTTGCAAAATACCGCGAAAATTTTTGAGTTTGCTATTTTTCTTATTTTTTAGTACTACCCTGTAAAAGTTGAGCAAAACAAGTAATAAGTGATAAATCGTACATAAAAACAGCCAAATATGTCATTTATTTAATGAAATTCGGGAGTCGTTTGCAAAATACCGTGAAAATTTTGAGTTTGCTATTTTATATTTTTTTAGTACTACCCTGTAAAAGTTGAGCAAAACAAGTAATAAGTGATAAATCGTACATAAAACAGCCAAATATGTCATTTATTTAACGAAATTCGGAGTCGTTTGCAAAATACCGTGAAAATTTTGAGTTTGCTATTTTATATTTTTTGAGTACTACCCTGTAAAAGTTGAGCAAAACAAGAAATAAGTGATAAATCGTACATAAAACAGCCAAATATGTCATTTATTTAATGAAATTCGGAGTCGTTTGCAAAATACCGTGAAAATTTTGAGTTTGCTATTTTATATTTTTTTAGTACTACCCTGTAAAAGTTGAGCAAAACAAGTAATAAGTGATAAATCGTACATAAAACAGCCAAATATGTCATTTATTTAATGAAATTCGGAGTCGTTTGCAAAATACCGCGAAAATTTTGAGTTTGCTATTTAATATTTTTTGAGTACTACCCTGTAAAAGTTGAGCAAAACAAGTAATAAGTGATAAATCGTACATAAAACAGCCAAATATGTCATTTATTTAACGAAATTCGGAGTCGTTTGCAAAAAGTGATAAATCGTACATAAAACAGCCAAATATGTCATTTATTTAACGAAATTCGGAGTCGTTTGCAAAATACCGCGAAAATTTTGAGTTTGCTATTTTATATTTTTTTAGTACTACCCTGTAAAAGTTGAGCAAAACAAGTAATAAGTGATAAATCGTACATAAAACAGCCAAATATGTCATTTATTTAACGAAATTCGGAGTCGTTTGCAAAATACCGCGAAAATTTTGAGTTTGCTATTTTATATTTTTTTAGTACTACCCTGTAAAAGTTGAGCAAAACAAGTAATAAGTGATAAATCGTACATAAAACAGCCAAATATGTCATTTATTTAATGAAATTCGGAGT
>CAWWDJ010000284.1:0-18864 GCA_963942525.1 Ptychoptera contaminata | reverse complement strand
AAAAAATAAGAAAAATAGCAAACTCAAAATTTTCGCGGTATTTTGCAAACGACTCCGAATTCCGTTAAATAAATGACATATTTGGCTGTTTTATGTACGGTTTATCACTTATTTCTTGTTTTAATCAACTTTTACAGGGTAGTACTAAAAAATTGTAAAATAGCAAACTCGAAATTATCGCGTTATTTTGCAAACGACTCCGAATTTCGTTAAATAAATGACATATTTGGCTGTTTTATGTACGATTTATCACTTATTACTTGTTTTGCTCAACTTTTACACGGTAGTACTAAAAAAATATAAAATAGCAAACTCAAAATTTTCACGGTATTTTGCAAACGACTCCGAATTTCGTTAAATAAATGACATATTTGGCTGTTTTATGTACGATTTATCACTTATTACTTGTTTTGCTCAACTTTTACACGGTAGTACTAAAAAAATATAAAATAGCAAACTCAAAATTATCGCGTTATTTTGCAAACGACTCCGAATTTCGTTAAATAAATGACATATTTGGCTGTTTTATGTACGATTTATCACTTATTACTTGTTTTGCTCAACTTTTACACGGTAGTACTAAAAAAATATAAAATAGCAAACTCAAAATTTTCACGGTATTTTGCAAACGACTCCGAATTTCGTTAAATAAATGACATATTTGGCTGTTTTATGTACGATTTATCACTTATTACTTGTTTTGCTCAACTTTTACACGGTAGTACTAAAAAAATATAAAATAGCAAACTCAAAATTATCGCGTTATTTTGCAAACGACTCCGAATTTCGTTAAATAAATGACATATTTGGCTGTTTTATGTACGATTTATCACTTATTTCTTGTTTTAATCAACTTTTAAAGGGTAGTACTCAAAAAATAAGAAAAATAGCAAACTCAAAATTTTCGCGGTATTTTGCAAACGACTCCGAATTCCGTTAAATAAATGACATATTTGGCTGTTTTATGTACGGTTTATCACTTATTTCTTGTTTTAATCAACTTTTACAGGGTAGTACTAAAAAAATATAAAAAAGCAAACTCAAAATTTTCACGGTATTTTGCAAACGACTCCGAATTCCGTTAAATAAATGACATATTTGGCTGTTTTATGTACGGTTTATCACTTATTACTTGTTTTGATCAACTTTTACAGGGTAGTACTCAAAAAATATAAAATAGCAAACTCAAAATTTTCGCGGTATTTTGCAAACGACTCCGAATTTCGTTAAATAAATGACATATTTGGCTGTTTTATGTACGATTTATCACTTATTACTTGTTTTGATCAACTTTTACAGGGTAGTACTAAAAAAATATAAAATAGCAAACTCAAAATTTTCGCGGTATTTTGCAAACGACTCTGAATTTCGTTAAATAAATGACATATTTGGCTGTTTTATGTACGATTTATCACTTATTTCTTGTTTTGCTCAACTTTTACAGGGTAGTACTCAAAAAATAAGAAAAATAGCAAACTCAAAATTTTCGCTGTATTTTGCAAACGACTCCGAATTTCGTTAAATAAATGACATATTTGGCTGTTTTATGTACGGTTTATCACTTATTACTTGTTTTGATCAACTTTTACAGGGTAGTACTCAAAAAATATAAAATAGCAAACTCAAAATTTTCGCGGTATTTTGCAAACGACTCCGAATTTCGTTAAATAAATGACATATTTGGCTGTTTTATGTACGATTTATCACTTATTACTTGTTTTGCTCAACTTTTACAGGGTAGTACTAAAAAAATATAAAATAGCAAACTCGAAATTATCGCGTTATTTTGCAAACGACTCCGAATTTCGTTAAATAAATGACATATTTGGCTGTTTTATGTACGATTTATCACTTATTACTTGTTTTGCTCAACTTTTACACGGTAGTACTAAAAAAATATAAAATAGCAAACTCAAAATTTTCACGGTATTTTGCAAACGACTCCGAATTTCGTTAAATAAATGACATATTTGGCTGTTTTATGTACGATTTATCACTTATTACTTGTTTTGCTCAACTTTTACACGGTAGTACTAAAAAAATATAAAATAGCAAACTCAAAATTATCGCGTTATTTTGCAAACGACTCCGAATTTCGTTAAATAAATGACATATTTGGCTGTTTTATGTACGATTTATCACTTATTACTTGTTTTGCTCAACTTTTACACGGTAGTACTAAAAAAATATAAAATAGCAAACTCAAAATTTTCACGGTATTTTGCAAACGACTCCGAATTTCGTTAAATAAATGACATATTTGGCTGTTTTATGTACGATTTATCACTTATTACTTGTTTTGCTCAACTTTTACAGGGTAGCACTCAAAAAATAAGAAAAATAGCAAACTCAAAATTTTCGCGGTATTTTGCAAACGACTCCGAATTTCGTTAAATAAATGACATATTTGGCTGTTTTATGTACGATTTATCACTTATTACTTGTTTTGATCAACTTTTACTGGGTAGTACTAAAAAAATAAGAAAAATAGCAAACTCAAAATTTTCACGGTATTTTGCAAACGACTCCGAATTTCGTTAAATAAATGACATATTTGGCTGTTTTATGTACGGTTTATCACTTATTACTTGTTTTGATCAACTTTTACAGGGTAGTACTAAAAAAATAAGAAAAATAGCAAACTCAAAATTTTCACGGTATTTTGCAAACGACTCCGAATTTCGTTAAATAAATGACATATTTGGCTGTTTTATGTACGATTTATCACTTATTACTTGTTTTGCTCAACTTTTACAGGGTAGTACTCAAAAAATAAGAAAAAAAGCAAACTTAAAATTTTCGCGGTATTTTGCAAACGACTCCGAATTTCGTTAAATAAATGACATATTTGGCTGTTTTATGTACGATTTATCACTTATTTCTTGTTTTAATCAACTTTTACAGGGTAGTACTCAAAAAATAAGAAAAATAGCAAACTCAAAATTTTCGCGGTATTTTGCAAACGACTCCGAATTTCGTTAAATAAATGACATATTTGGCTGTTTTATGTACGGTTTATCACTTATTACTTGTTTTGCTCAACTTTTACAGGGTAGTACTCAAAAAATAAGAAAAAAAGCAAACTTAAAATTTTCACAGTATTTTGCAAACGACTCCGAATTTCGTTAAATAAATGACATATTTGGCTGTTTTATGTACGGTTTATCACTTATTACTTGTTTTGCTCAACTTTTACAGGGTAGTACTAAAAAAATATAAAATAGCAAACTCAAAATTTTCGCGGTATTTTGCAAACGACTCCGAATTCCGTTAAATAAATGACATATTTGGCTGTTTTATGTACGGTTTATCACTTATTTCTTGTTTTAATCAACTTTTACAGGGTAGTACTAAAAAAATGTAAAATAGCAAACTCAAAATTTTCACGGTATTTTGCAAACGACTCCGAATTTCGTTAAATAAATGACATATTTGGCTGTTTTATGTACGATTTATCACTTATTACTTGTTTTGCTCAACTTTTACAGGGTAGTACTAAAAAAATATAAAACAGCAAACTCAAAATTTTCGCGGTATTTTGCAAACGACTCCGAATTTCGTTAAATAAATGACATATTTGGCTGTTTTATGTACGATTTATCACTTATTACTTGTTTTGCTCAACTTTTACAGGGTAGTACTCAAAAAATAAGAAAAAAAGCAAACTTAAAATTTTCACGGTATTTTGCAAACGACTCCGAATTTCGTTAAATAAATGACATATTTGGCTGTTTTATGTACGATTTATCACTTATTACTTGTTTTGCTCAACTTTTACACGGTAGTACTAAAAAAATATAAAATAGCAAACTCAAAATTTTCACGGTATTTTGCAAACGACTCCGAATTTCGTTAAATAAATGACATATTTGGCTGTTTTATGTACGATTTATCACTTATTACTTGTTTTGCTCAACTTTTACAGGGTAGCACTCAAAAAATAAGAAAAATAGCAAACTCAAAATTTTCGCGGTATTTTGCAAACGACTCCGAATTTCGTTAAATAAATGACATATTTGGCTGTTTTATGTACGATTTATCACTTATTACTTGTTTTGATCAACTTTTACTGGGTAGTACTAAAAAAATAAGAAAAATAGCAAACTCAAAATTTTCACGGTATTTTGCAAACGACTCCGAATTTCGTTAAATAAATGACATATTTGGCTGTTTTATGTACGATTTATTTATTACTTATTACTTGTTTTGCTCAACTTTTACAGGGTAGTACTAAAAAAATATAAAATAGCAAACTCAAAATTTTCACGGTATTTTGCAAACGACTCCGAATTTCGTTAAATAAATGACATATTTGGCTGTTTTATGTACGGTTTATCACTTATTTCTTAATTTGCTCAACTTTTACAGGGTAGTACTAAAAAAATATAAAAAAGCAAACTCAAAATTTTCACGGTATTTTGCAAACGACTCCGAATTCCGTTAAATAAATGACATATTTGGCTGTTTTATGTACGGTTTATCACTTATTTCTTGTTTTGCTCAACTTTTACAGGGTAGTACTAAAAAAATGTAAAATAGCAAACTCAAAATTTTCACGTTATTTTGCAAACGACTCCGAATTTCGTTAAATAAATGACATATTTGGCTGTTTTATGTACGATTTATCACTTATTACTTGTTTTGCTCAACTTTTACAGGGTAGTACTAAAAAAATATAAAATAGCAAACTCAAAATTTTCATGGTATTTTGCAAACGACTCCGAATTTCGTTAAATAAATGACATATTTGGCTGTTTTATGTACGATTTATCACTTATTACTTGTTTTGATCAACTTTTACAGGGTAGTACTCAAAAAATAAGAAAAAAAGCAAACTTAAAATTTTCGCGGTATTTTGCAAACGACTCCGAATTCCGTTAAATAAATGACATATTTGGCTGTTTTATGTACGATTTATCACTTATTTCTTGTTTTGATCAACTTTTACAGGGTAGTACTCAAAAAATAAGAAAAAAAGCAAACTTAAAATTTTCGCGGTATTTTGCAAACGACTCCGAATTCCGTTAAATAAATGACATATTTGGCTGTTTTATGTACGATTTATCACTTATTTCTTGTTTTAATCAACTTTTAAAGGGTAGTACTCAAAAAATAAGAAAAATAGCAAACTCAAAATTTTCGCGGTATTTTGCAAACGACTCCGAATTCCGTTAAATAAATGACATATTTGGCTGTTTTATGTACGGTTTATCACTTATTTCTTGTTTTAATCAACTTTTACAGGGTAGTACTAAAAAAATGTAAAATAGCAAACTCGAAATTATCGCGTTATTTTGCAAACGACTCCGAATTTCGTTAAATAAATGACATATTTGGCTGTTTTATGTACGATTTATCACTTATTATTTGTTTTGCTCAACTTTTACACGGTAGTACTAAAAAAATATAAAATAGCAAACTCATAATTTTCACGGTATTTTGCAAACGACTCCGAATTTCGTTAAATAAATGACATATTTGGCTGTTTTATGTACGATTTATCACTTATTACTTGTTTTGCTCAACTTTTACACGGTAGTACTAAAAAAATATAAAATAGCAAACTCAAAATTATCGCGTTATTTTGCAAACGACTCCGAATTTCGTTAAATAAATGACATATTTGGCTGTTTTATGTACGATTTATCACTTATTACTTGTTTTGCTCAACTTTTACACGGTAGTACTAAAAAAATATAAAATAGCAAACTCAAAATTTTCACGGTATTTTGCAAACGACTCCGAATTTCGTTAAATAAATGACATATTTGGCTGTTTTATGTACGATTTATCACTTATTACTTGTTTTGCTCAACTTTTACAGGGTAGCACTCAAAAAATAAGAAAAATAGCAAACTCAAAATTTTCGCGGTATTTTGCAAACGACTCCGAATTTCGTTAAATAAATGACATATTTGGCTGTTTTATGTACGATTTATCACTTATTACTTGTTTTGATCAACTTTTACTGGGTAGTACTAAAAAAATAAGAAAAATAGCAAACTCAAAATTTTCACGGTATTTTGCAAACGACTCCGAATTTCGTTAAATAAATGACATATTTGGCTGTTTTATGTACGGTTTATCACTTATTACTTGTTTTGATCAACTTTTACAGGGTAGTACTAAAAAAATAAGAAAAATAGCAAACTCAAAATTTTCACGGTATTTTGCAAACGACTCCGAATTTCGTTAAATAAATGACATATTTGGCTGTTTTATGTACGATTTATCACTTATTACTTGTTTTGCTCAACTTTTACAGGGTAGTACTCAAAAAATAAGAAAAAAAGCAAACTTAAAATTTTCGCGGTATTTTGCAAACGACTCCGAATTTCGTTAAATAAATGACATATTTGGCTGTTTTATGTACGATTTATCACTTATTTCTTGTTTTAATCAACTTTTACAGGGTAGTACTCAAAAAATAAGAAAAATAGCAAACTCAAAATTTTCGCGGTATTTTGCAAACGACTCCGAATTTCGTTAAATAAATGACATATTTGGCTGTTTTATGTACGGTTTATCACTTATTACTTGTTTTGCTCAACTTTTACAGGGTAGTACTCAAAAAATAAGAAAAAAAGCAAACTTAAAATTTTCACAGTATTTTGCAAACGACTCCGAATTTCGTTAAATAAATGACATATTTGGCTGTTTTATGTACGGTTTATCACTTATTACTTGTTTTGCTCAACTTTTACAGGGTAGTACTCAAAAAATATAAAATAGCAAACTCAAAATTTTCGCGGTATTTTGCAAACGACTCCGAATTCCGTTAAATAAATGACATATTTGGCTGTTTTATGTACGGTTTATCACTTATTTCTTGTTTTAATCAACTTTTACAGGGTAGTACTAAAAAAATGTAAAATAGCAAACTCAAAATTTTCACGGTATTTTGCAAACGACTCCGAATTTCGTTAAATAAATGACATATTTGGCTGTTTTATGTACGATTTATCACTTATTACTTGTTTTGCTCAACTTTTACAGGGTAGTACTCAAAAAATATAAAATAGCAAACTCAAAATTTTCGCGGTATTTTGCAAACGACTCCGAATTCCGTTAAATAAATGACATATTTGGCTGTTTTATGTACGGTTTATCACTTATTTCTTGTTTTAATCAACTTTTACAGGGTAGTACTCAAAAAATAAGAAAAATAGCAAACTCAAAATTTTCGCGGTATTTTGCAAACGACTCCGAATTTCGTTAAATAAATGACATATTTGGCTGTTTTATGTACGATTTATCACTTATTACTTGTTTTGCTCAACTTTTACAGGGTAGTACTCAAAAAATAAGAAAAAAAGCAAACTTAAAATTTTCACGGTATTTTGCAAACGACTCCGAATTTCGTTAAATAAATGACATATTTGGCTGTTTTATGTACGGTTTATCACTTATTACTTGTTTTGCTCAACTTTTACAGGGTAGTACTCAAAAAATATAAAATAGCAAACTCAAAATTTTCGCGGTATTTTGCAAACGACTCCGAATTCCGTTAAATAAATGACATATTTGGCTGTTTTATGTACGGTTTATCACTTATTTCTTGTTTTAATCAACTTTTACAGGGTAGTACTAAAAAAATGTAAAATAGCAAACTCAAAATTTTCACGGTATTTTGCAAACGACTCCGAATTTCGTTAAATAAATGACATATTTGGCTGTTTTATGTACGATTTATCACTTATTACTTGTTTTGCTCAACTTTTACAGGGTAGTACTAAAAAAATATAAAATAGCAAACTCGAAATTATCGCGTTATTTTGCAAACGACTCCGAATTTCGTTAAATAAATGACATATTTGGCTGTTTTATGTACGATTTATCACTTATTACTTGTTTTGCTCAACTTTTACACGGTAGTACTAAAAAAATATAAAATAGCAAACTCAAAATTTTCACGGTATTTTGCAAACGACTCCGAATTTCGTTAAATAAATGACATATTTGGCTGTTTTATGTACGATTTATCACTTATTACTTGTTTTGCTCAACTTTTACACGGTAGTACTAAAAAAATATAAAATAGCAAACTCAAAATTATCGCGTTATTTTGCAAACGACTCCGAATTTCGTTAAATAAATGACATATTTGGCTGTTTTATGTACGATTTATCACTTATTACTTGTTTTGCTCAACTTTTACACGGTAGTACTAAAAAAATATAAAATAGCAAACTCAAAATTTTCACGGTATTTTGCAAACGACTCCGAATTTCGTTAAATAAATGACATATTTGGCTGTTTTATGTACGATTTATCACTTATTACTTGTTTTGCTCAACTTTTACACGGTAGTACTAAAAAAATATAAAATAGCAAACTCAAAATTTTCACGGTATTTTGCAAACGACTCCGAATTTCGTTAAATAAATGACATATTTGGCTGTTTTATGTACGATTTATCACTTATTACTTGTTTTGCTCAACTTTTACAGGGTAGCACTCAAAAAATAAGAAAAATAGCAAACTCAAAATTTTCGCGGTATTTTGCAAACGACTCCGAATTTCGTTAAATAAATGACATATTTGGCTGTTTTATGTACGATTTATTTATTACTTATTACTTGTTTTGCTCAACTTTTACAGGGTAGTACTAAAAAAATATAAAATAGCAAACTCAAAATTTTCACGGTATTTTGCAAACGACTCCGAATTTCGTTAAATAAATGACATATTTGGCTGTTTTATGTACGGTTTATCACTTATTACTTGTTTTGCTCAACTTTTACAGGGTAGTACTCAAAAAATATAAAATAGCAAACTCAAAATTTTTACGGTATTTTGCAAACGACTCCGAATTCCGTTAAATAAATGACATATTTGGCTGTTTTATGTACGATTTATCACTTATTACTTGTTTTGCTCAACTTTTACAGGGTAGTACTAAAAAAATATAAAATAGCACACTCAAAATTTTCACGGTATTTTGCAAACGACTCCGAATTCCGTTAAATAAATGACATATTTGGCTGTTTTATGTACGATTTATCACTTATTTCTTGTTTTGCTCAACTTTTACAGGGTAGTACTAAAAAAATGTAAAATAGCAAACTCAAAATTTTCACGTTATTTTGCAAACGACTCCGAATTTCGTTAAATAAATGACATATTTGGCTGTTTTATGTACGATTTATCACTTATTATTTGTTTTGCTCAACTTTTACAGGGTAGTACTAAAAAAATATAAAATAGCAAACTCAAAATTTTCATGGTATTTTGCAAACGACTCCGAATTTCGTTAAATAAATGACATATTTGGCTGTTTTATGTACGATTTATCACTTATTACTTGTTTTGCTCAACTTTTACAGGGTAGTACTAAAAAAATATAAAAAAGCAAACTCAAAATTTTCACGGTATTTTGCAAACGACTCCGAATTCCGTTAAATAAATGACATATTTGGCTGTTTTATGTACGGTTTATCACTTATTTCTTGTTTTGCTCAACTTTTACAGGGTAGTACTAAAAAAATGTAAAATAGCAAACTCAAAATTTTCACGTTATTTTGCAAACGACTCCGAATTTCGTTAAATAAATGACATATTTGGCTGTTTTATGTACGATTTATCACTTATTACTTGTTTTGCTCAACTTTTACAGGGTAGTACTAAAAAAATATAAAATAGCAAACTCAAAATTTTCATGGTATTTTGCAAACGACTCCGAATTTCGTTAAATAAATGACATATTTGGCTGTTTTATGTACGATTTATCACTTATTACTTGTTTTGATCAACTTTTACAGGGTAGTACTCAAAAAATAAGAAAAAAAGCAAACTTAAAATTTTCGCGGTATTTTGCAAACGACTCCGAATTCCGTTAAATAAATGACATATTTGGCTGTTTTATGTACGATTTATCACTTATTTCTTGTTTTAATCAACTTTTAAAGGGTAGTACTCAAAAAATAAGAAAAATAGCAAACTCAAAATTTTCGCGGTATTTTGCAAACGACTCCGAATTCCGTTAAATAAATGACATATTTGGCTGTTTTATGTACGGTTTATCACTTATTTCTTGTTTTAATCAACTTTTACAGGGTAGTACTAAAAAAATGTAAAATAGCAAACTCAAAATTTTCACGGTATTTTGCAAACGACTCCGAATTTCGTTAAATAAATGACATATTTGGCTGTTTTATGTACGATTTATCACTTATTACTTGTTTTGCTCAACTTTTACAGGGTAGTACTAAAAAAATATAAAATAGCAAACTCGAAATTATCGCGTTATTTTGCAAACGACTCCGAATTTCGTTAAATAAATGACATATTTGGCTGTTTTATGTACGATTTATCACTTATTACTTGTTTTGCTCAACTTTTACACGGTAGTACTAAAAAAATATAAAATAGCAAACTCAAAATTTTCACGGTATTTTGCAAACGACTCCGAATTTCGTTAAATAAATGACATATTTGGCTGTTTTATGTACGATTTATCACTTATTACTTGTTTTGCTCAACTTTTACACGGTAGTACTAAAAAAATATAAAATAGCAAACTCAAAATTATCGCGTTATTTTGCAAACGACTCCGAATTTCGTTAAATAAATGACATATTTGGCTGTTTTATGTACGATTTATCACTTATTACTTGTTTTGCTCAACTTTTACACGGTAGTACTAAAAAAATATAAAATAGCAAACTCAAAATTTTCACGGTATTTTGCAAACGACTCCGAATTTCGTTAAATAAATGACATATTTGGCTGTTTTATGTACGATTTATCACTTATTACTTGTTTTGATCAACTTTTACTGGGTAGTACTAAAAAAATAAGAAAAATAGCAAACTCAAAATTTTCACGGTATTTTGCAAACGACTCCGAATTTCGTTAAATAAATGACATATTTGGCTGTTTTATGTACGATTTATTTATTACTTATTACTTGTTTTGCTCAACTTTTACAGGGTAGTACTAAAAAAATATAAAATAGCAAACTCAAAATTTTCACGGTATTTTGCAAACGACTCCGAATTTCGTTAAATAAATGACATATTTGGCTGTTTTATGTACGGTTTATCACTTATTACTTGTTTTGCTCAACTTTTACAGGGTAGTACTCAAAAAATATAAAATAGCAAACTCAAAATTTTCACGGTATTTTGCAAACGACTCCGAATTCCGTTAAATAAATGACATATTTGGCTGTTTTATGTACGGTTTATCACTTATTTCTTGTTTTGCTCAACTTTTACAGGGTAGTACTAAAAAAATATAAAAAAGCAAACTCAAAATTTTCACGGTATTTTGCAAACGACTCCGAATTCCGTTAAATAAATGACATATTTGGCTGTTTTATGTACGATTTATCACTTATTACTTGTTTTGATCAACTTTTACAGGGTAGTACTAAAAAAATAAGAAAAATAGCAAACTCAAAATTTTCACGGTATTTTGCAAACGACTCCGAATTTCGTTAAATAAATGACATATTTGGCTGTTTTATGTACGGTTTATCACTTATTTCTTCTTTTAATCAACTTTTACAGGGTATTACTAAAAAAATAAGAAAAATAGCAAACTCAAAATTTTCGCGGTATTTTGCAAACGACTCCGAATTTCGTTAAATAAATGACATATTTGACTGTTTTATGTACGATTTATCACTTATTACTTGTTTCGATCAACTTTTACAGGGTAGTACTCAAAAAATAAGAAAAAAAGCAAACTTAAAATTTTCGCGGTATTTTGCAAACGACTCCGAATTCCGTTAAATAAATGACATATTTCGCTGTTTTATGTACGATTTATCACTTATTACTTGTTTTGCTCAACTTTTACAGGGTAGTACTCAAAAAATAAGAAAAAAAGCAAACTTAAAATTTTCACGGTATTTTGCAAACGACTCCGAATTTCGTTAAATAAATGACATATTTGGCTGTTTTATATACGATTTATCACTTATTACTTGTTTTGCTCAACTTTTACAGGGTAGTACTAAAAAAATATAAAATAGCAAACTCAAAATTTTCACGGTATTTTGCAAACGACTCCGAATTTCGTTAAATAAATGACATATTTGGCTGTTTTATGTACGATTTATCACTTATTACTTGTTTTGCTCAACTTTTACAGGGTAGTACTAAAAAAATATAAAATAGCAAACTCAAAATTTTTGCGGTATTTTGCAAACGACTCCGAATTTCGTTAAATAAATGACATATTTGGCTGTTTTATGTACGATTTATCACTTATTACTTGTTTTGCTCAACTTTTACAGGGTAGTACTAAAAAAATATAAAATAGCAAACTCAAAATTTTCACGGTATTTTGCAAACGACTCCGAATTTCGTTAAATAAATGACATATTTGGCTGTTTTATGTACGATTTATCACTTATTACTTGTTTTGCTCAACTTTTACAGGGTAGTACTAAAAAAATATAAAATAGCAAACTCAAAATTTTCACGGTATTTTGCAAACGACTCCGAATTTCGTTAAATAAATGACATATTTGGCTGTTTTATGTACGATTTATCACTTATTACTTGTTTTGCTCAACTTTTACAGGGTAGTACTAAAAAAATATAAAATAGCAAACTCAAAATTTTCACGGTATTTTGCAAACGACTCCGAATTTCGTCAAATAAATGACATATTTGGCTGTTTTATGTACGATTTATCACTTATTACTTGTTTTGCTCAACTTTTACAGGGTAGTACTAAAAAAATATAAAATAGCAAACTCAAAATTTTCACGGTATTTTGCAAACGACTCCGAATTTCGTTAAATAAATGACATATTTGGCTGTTTTATGTACGATTTATCACTTATTACTTGTTTTGCTCAACTTTTACAGGGTAGTACTAAAAAAATATAAAATAGCAAACTCAAAATTTTCGCGGTATTTTGCAAACGACTCCGAATTCCGTTAAATAAATGACATATTTGGCTGTTTTATGTACGGTTTATCACTTATTTCTTGTTTTAATCAACTTTTACAGGGTTGTACTAAAAAAATGTAAAATAGCAAACTCAAAATTTTCACGGTATTTTGCAAACGACTCCGAATTTCGTTAAATAAATGACATATTTGGCTGTTTTATGTACGATTTATCACTTATTACTTGTTTTGCTCAACTTTTACAGGGTAGTACTAAAAAAAATATAAAATAGCAAACTCGAAATTATCGCGTTATTTTGCAAACGACTCCGAATTTCGTTAAATAAATGACATATTTGGCTGTTTTATGTACGATTTATCACTTATTACTTGTTTTGCTCAACTTTTACACGGTAGTACTAAAAAAATATAAAATAGCAAACTCAAAATTTTCGCGGTATTTTGCAAACGACTCCGAATTCAGTTAAATAAATGACATATTTGGCTGTTTTATGTACGGTTTATCACTTATTTCTTGTTTTAATCAACTTTTACAGGGTAGTACTAAAAAAATGTAAAATAGCAAACTCAAAATTTTCGCGGTATTTTGCAAACGACTCCGAATTTCGTTAAATAAATGACATATTTGGCTGTTTTATGTACGGTTTATCACTTGTTTCTTGTTTTAATCAACTTTTACAGGGTAGTACTAAAAAAATGTAAAATAGCAAACTCAAAATTTTCGCGGTATTTTGCAAACGACTCCGAATTCCGTTAAATAAATGACATATTTGGCTGTTTTATGTACGGTTTATCACTTATTTCTTGTTTTAATCAACTTTTACAGGGTAGTACTAAAAAAATGTAAAATAGCAAACTCAAAATTTTCACGGTATTTTGCAAACGACTCCGAATTTCGTTAAATAAATGACATATTTGGCTGTTTTGTGTACGATTTATCACTTATTACTTGTTTTGCTCAACTTTTACACGGTAGTACTAAAAAAATATAAAATAGCAAACTCAAAATTTTCGCGGTATTTTGCAAACGACTTCGAATTCCGTTAAATAAATGACATATTTGGCTGTTTTATGTACGGTTTATCACTTATTTCTTGTTTTAATCAACTTTTACAGGGTTGTACTAAAAAAATGTAAAATAGCAAACTCAAAATTTTCACGGTATTTTGCAAACGACTCCGAATTTCGTTAAATAAATGACATATTTGGCTGTTTTATGTACGATTTATCACTTATTACTTGTTTTGCTCAACTTTTACAGGGTAGTACTAAAAAAAATATAAAATAGCAAACTCGAAATTATCGCGTTATTTTGCAAACGACTCCGAATTTCGTTAAATAAATGACATATTTGGCTGTTTTATGTACGATTTATCACTTATTACTTGTTTTGCTCAACTTTTACACGGTAGTACTAAAAAAATATAAAATAGCAAACTCAAAATTTTCGCGGTATTTTGCAAACGACTCCGAATTCCGTTAAATAAATGACATATTTGGCTGTTTTATGTACGGTTTATCACTTATTTCTTGTTTTAATCAACTTTTACAGGGTAGTACTAAAAAAATGTAAAATAGCAAACTCAAAATTTTCGCGGTATTTTGCAAACGACTCCGAATTTCGTTAAATAAATGACATATTTGGCTGTTTTATGTACGGTTTATCACTTATTTCTTGTTTTAATCAACTTTTACAGGGTAGTACTAAAAAAATGTAAAATAGCAAACTCAAAATTTTCGCGGTATTTTGCAAACGACTCCGAATTCCGTTAAATAAATGACATATTTGGCTGTTTTATGTACGGTTTATCACTTATTTCTTGTTTTAATCAACTTTTACAGGGTAGTACTAAAAAAATGTAAAATAGCAAACTCGAAATTATCGCGTTATTTTGCAAACGACTCCGAATTTCGTTAAATAAATGACATATTTGGCTGTTTTATGTACGATTTATCACTTATTACTTGTTTTGCTCAACTTTTACACGGTAGTACTAAAAAAATATAAAATAGCAAACTCAAAATTTTCGCGGTATTTTGCAAACGACTCCGAATTTCGTTAAATAAATGACATATTTGGCTGTTTTATGTACGATTTATCACTTATTACTTGTTTTGATCAACTTTTACAGGGTAGTACTAAAAAAATAAGAAAAATAGCAAACTCAAAATTTTCACGGTATTTTGCAAACGACTCCGAATTTCGTTAAATAAATGACATATTTGGCTGTTTTATGTACGATTTATCACTTATTACTTGTTTTGCTCAACTTTTACAGGGTAGTACTAAAAAAATATAATAGCAAACTCAAAATTTTCACGGTATTTTGCAAACGACTTCGAATTTCGTTAAATAAATGACATATTTGGCTGTTTTATGTACGATTTATCACTTATTACTTGTTTTGATCAACTTTTACAGGGTAGTACTCAAAAAATAAGAAAAAAAGCAAACTTAAAATTTTCGCGGTATTTTGCAAACGACTCCGAATTTCGTTAAATAAATGACATATTTGGCAGTTTTATGTACGATTTATCACTTATTTCTTGTTTTAATCAACTTTTACAGGGTAGTACTCAAAAAATAAGAAAAATAGCAAACTCAAAATTTTCGCGGTATTTTGCAAACGACTCCGAATTTCGTTAAATAAATGACATATTTGGCTGTTTTATGTACGATTTATCACTTATTACTTGTTTTGATCAACTTTTACAGGGTAGTACTCAAAAAATAAGAAAAAAAGCAAACTTAAAATTTTCGCGGTATTTTGCAAACGACTCCGAATTCCGTTAAATAAATGACATATTTGGCTGTTTTATGTACGGTTTATCACTTATTTCTTCTTTTAATCAACTTTTACAGGGTAGTACTAAAAAAAATATAAAATAGCAAACTCGAAATTATCGCGTTATTTTGCAAACGACTCCGAATTTCGTTAAATAAATGACATATTTGGCTGTTTTATGTACGATTTATCACTTATTACTTGTTTTGCTCAACTTTTACACGGTAGTACTAAAAAAATATAAAATAGCAAACTCAAAATTTTCGCGGTATTTTGCAAACGACTCCGAATTCCGTTAAATAAATGACATATTTGGCTGTTTTATGTACGGTTTATCACTTATTTCTTGTTTTAATCAACTTTTACAGGGTAGTACTAAAAAAAATATAAAATAGCAAACTCGAAATTATCGCGTTATTTTGCAAACGACTCCGAATTTCGTTAAATAAATGACATATTTGGCTGTTTTATGTACGATTTATCACTTATTACTTGTTTTGATCAACTTTTACAGGGTAGTACTCAAAAAATAAGAAAAAAAGCAAACTTAAAATTTTCGCGGTATTTTGCAAACGACTCCGAATTCCGTTAAATAAATGACATATTTGGCTGTTTTATGTACGATTTATCACTTATTACTTGTTTTGCTCAACTTTTAGAGGGTAGTACTAAAAAAAATATAAAATAGCAAACTCGAAATTATCGCGTTATTTTGCAAACGACTCCGAATTTCGTTAAATAAATGACATATTTGGCTGTTTTATGTACGATTTATCACTTATTACTTGTTTTGCTCAACTTTTACACGGTAGTACTAAAAAAATATAAAATAGCAAACTCAAAATTTTCGCGGTATTTTGCAAACGACTCCGAATTCCGTTAAATAAATGACATATTTGGCTGTTTTATGTACGGTTTATCACTTATTTCTTGTTTTAATCAACTTTTACAGGGTAGTACTAAAAAAATGTAAAATAGCAAACTCAAAATTTTCGCGGTATTTTGCAAACGACTCCGAATTTCGTTAAATAAATGACATATTTGGCTGTTTTATGTACGGTTTATCACTTATTTCTTGTTTTAATCAACTTTTACAGGGTAGTACTAAAAAAATGTAAAATAGCAAACTCAAAATTTTCGCGGTATTTTGCAAACGACTCCGAATTCCGTTAAATAAATGACATATTTGGCTGTTTTATGTACGGTTTATCACTTATTTCTTGTTTTAATCAACTTTTACAGGGTAGTACTAAAAAAATGTAAAATAGCAAACTCAAAATTTTCACGGTATTTTGCAAACGACTCCGAATTTCGTTAAATAAATGACATATTTGGCTGTTTTATGTACGATTTATCACTTATTACTTGTTTTGCTCAACTTTTACAGGGGTAGTACTAAAAAAAAATATAAAATAGCAAACTCGAAATTATCGCGTTATTTTGCAAACGACTCCGAATTTCGTTAAATAAATGACATATTTGGCTGTTTTATGTACGATTTATCACTTATTACTTGTTTTGCTCAACTTTTACACGGTAGTACTAAAAAAATATAAAATAGCAAACTCAAAATTTTCGCGGTATTTTGCAAACGACTCCGAATTTCGTTAAATAAATGACATATTTGGCTGTTTTATGTACGATTTATCACTTATTACTTGTTTTGATCAACTTTTACAGGGTAGTACTAAAAAAATAAGAAAAATAGCAAACTCAAAAATTTCACGGTATTTTGCAAACGACTCCGAATTTCGTTAAATAAATGACATATTTGGCTGTTTTATGTACGATTTATCACTTATTACTTGTTTTGCTCAACTTTTACAGGGTAGTACTAAAAAAATATAATAGCAAACTCAAAATTTTCACGGTATTTTGCAAACGACTTCGAATTTCGTTAAATAAATGACATATTTGGCTGTTTTATGTACGATTTATCACTTATTACTTGTTTTGATCAACTTTTACAGGGTAGTACTCAAAAATAAGAAAAAAAGCAAACTTAAAATTTTCGCGGTATTTTGCAAACGACTCCGAATTTCGTTAAATAAATGACATATTTGGCAGTTTTATGTACGATTTATCACTTATTTCTTGTTTTAATCAACTTTTACAGGGTAGTACTCAAAAAATAAGAAAAATAGCAAACTCAAAATTTTCGCGGTATTTTGCAAACGACTCCGAATTTCGTTAAATAAATGACATATTGGCTGTTTTATGTACGATTTATCACTTATTACTTGTTTTGATCAACTTTTACAGGGTAGTACTCAAAAAATAAGAAAAAAAGCAAACTTAAAATTTTCGCGGTATTTTGCAAACGACTCCGAATTCCGTTAAATAAATGACATATTTGGCTGTTTTATGTACGGTTTATCACTTATTTCTTCTTTTAATCAACTTTTACAGGGTAGTACTAAAAAAATAAGAAAAATAGCAAACTCAAAATTTTCGCGGTATTTTGCAAACGACTCCGAATTTCGTTAAATAAATGACATATTTGACTGTTTTATGTACGATTTATCACTTATTACTTGTTTTGATCAACTTTTACAGGGTACTACTCAAAAAATAAGAAAAATAGCAAACTTAAAATTTTCGCGGTATTTTGCAAACGACTCCGAATTTCGTTAAATAAATGACATATTTGGCTGTTTTATGTACGGTTTATCACTTATTACTTGTTTTGCTCAACTTTTACAGGGTAGTACTAAAAAAATATAAAATATAAAACTCAAAATTTTCACGGTATTTTGCAAACGACTCCGAATTTCGTTAAATAAATGACATATTTGGCTGTTTTATGTACGGTTTATCACTTATTACTTGTTTTGCTCAACTTTTACAGGGTAGTACTAAAAAAATATAATAGCAAACTCAAAATTTTCACGGTATTTTGCAAACGACTCCGAATTTCGTTAAATAAATGACATATTTGGCTGTTTTATGTACGATTTATCACTTATTACTTGTTTTGCTCAACTTTTACAGGGTAGTACTAAAAAAATATAAAATATAAAACTCAAAATTTTCACGGTATTTTGCAAACGACTCCGAATTTCGTTAAATAAATGACATATTTGGCTGTTTTATGTACGGTTTATCACTTATTACTTGTTTTGCTCAACTTTTACAGGGTAGTACTAAAAAAATATAATAGCAAACTGAAAATTTTCACGGTATTTTGCAAACGACTCCGAATTTCGTTA
>CAWWDJ010000283.1:0-66389 GCA_963942525.1 Ptychoptera contaminata | reverse complement strand
CAAAATTGAACCCGTGTACCGATGTTGTTGCGAAATATCTCCTTAGACTTGTGTTGTGATGCTGATTAAAACAATACCAAATATAATAATCAATATAGTTCTAAACAAATTTTCACCATTCAACTGAAGTGTTGACAGAGACAGCAATGTTTAACGAGTTTTCGCCTGGCAAAATTGAACCCGTGTACCGATGTTGTTGCGAAATATCTCCTTAGACTTGTGTTGTGATGCTGATTAAAACAATACCAAATATAATAATCAATATAGTTCTAAACAAATTTTCACCATTCAACTCAAGTGTCATCATGCTTCTTTGCATAGCAGAGACAGTAATGTTTAACGAGTTTTCGCCTGGCAAAATTGAACCCGTGTAGCGATGTTGTTGCGAAATATCTCCTTAGACTTGTGTTGTGATGCTGATTAAAACAGTATCAAATATAATAATCAATATAGTTCTAAACAAATTTTCACCATTCAACTCAAGTGTCATCATGCTTCTTTGCATAGCAGAGACAGCAATGTTTAACGAGTTTTCTCCTAGCAAAATTGAACCCGTCTACCGATGTTGTTGCGAAATATCTCCTTAGACTTGTGTTGTGATGCTGATTAAAACAATACCAAATATAATAATCAATATAGTTCTAAACAAATTTTCACCATTCAACTGAAGTGTTGACAGAGACAACAATGTTTAACGAGTTTTCGCCTGGCAAAATTGAACCCGTGTACTGATGTTGTTGCGAAATATCTCCTTAGACTTGTGTTGTGATGCTGATTAAAACAATACCAAATATAATAATCAATATAGTTCTAAACAAATTTTCACCATTCAACTGAAGTGTTGACAGAGACAGCAATGTTTAACGAGTTTTCGCCTGGCAAAATTGAACCCGTGTACCGATGTAGTTGCGAAATATCTCCTTAAACTTGTGTTGTGATGCTGATTAAAACAGTATCAAATATAATAATCAATATAGTTCTAAACAAATTTTCACCATTCAACTGAAGTGTCATCATGCTTCTTTGCATAGCAGAGACAGCAATGTTTAACGAGTTTTCGCCTGGCAAAATTGAACCCGTGTACCGATGTTGTTGCGAAATATCTCCTTATACTTGTGTTGTGATGCTGATTAAAACAATACCAAATATAATAATCAATATAGTTCTAAACAAATTTTCACCATTCAACTGAAGTGTCATCATGCTTCTTTGCATAGCAGAGACAGCAATGTTTAACGAGTTTTCGCCTGGCAAAATTGAACCCGTGTACCGATGTTGTTGCGAAATATCTCCTTAGACTTGTGTTGTGATGCTGATTAAAACAATACCAAATATAATAATCAATATAGTTCTAAACAAATTTTCACCATTCAACTGAAGTGTTGACAGAGACAGCAATGTTTAACGAGTTTTCGCCTGGCAAAATTGAACCCGTGTACCGATGTAGTTGCGAAATATCTCCTTATACTTGTGTTGTGATGCTGATTAAAACAGTATCAAATATAATAATCGATATAGTTCTAAACAAATTTTCACCATTCAACTGAAGTGTCATCATGCTTCTTTGCATAGCAGAGACAGCAATGTTTAACGAGTTTTCGCCTGGCAAAATTGAACCCGTGTACCGATGTTGTTGCGAAATATCTCCTTATACTTGTGTTGTGATGCTGATTAAAACAATACCAAATATAATAATCAATATAGTTCTAAACAAATTTTCACCATTCAACTGAAGTGTCATCATGCTTCTTTGCATAGCAGAGACAGCAATGTTTAACGAGTTTTCGCCTGGCAAAATTGAACCCGTGTACCGATGTTGTTGCGAAATATCTCCTTATACTTGTGTTGTGATGCTGATTAAAACAATACCAAATATAATAATCAATATAGTTCTAAACAAATTATCACCATTCAACTGAAGTGTTGACAGAGACAGCAATGTTTAACGAGTTTTCGCCTAGCAAAATTGAACCCGTGTACCGATGTTGTTGCGAAATATCTCCTTATACTTGTGATGTGATGCTGATTAAAACAGTATCAAATATAATAATCAATATAGTTCTAAACAAATTTTCACCATTCAACTGAAGTGTTGACAGAGACAGCAATGTTTAACGAGTTTTCGCCTGGCAAAATTGAACCCGTGTACCAATGTTGTTGCGAAATATCTCCTTAGACTTGTGTTGTGACGCTGATTAAAACAGCATCAAATATAATAATCAATATAGTTCTAAACAAATTTTCACCATTCAACTGAAGTGTCATTATGCTTCTTTGCATAGCAGAGACAGCAATGTTTAACGAGTATTCGCCTGGCAAAATTGAACCCGTGTACCGATGTTGTTGCGAAATATCTCCTTAGACTTGTGTTGTGATGCTGATTAAAACAGTATCAAATATAATAATCAATATAGTTCTAAACAAATTTTCACCATTCAACTCAAGTGTCATCATGCTTCTTTGCATAGCAGAGACAGCAATGTTTAACGAGTTTTCGCCTGGCAAAATTGAACCCGTGTACCGATGTTGTTGCGAAATATCTCCTTAGACTTGTATTGTGATGCTGATTAAAACAATACCAAATATAATAATCAATATAGTTCTAAACAAATTTTCACCATTCAACTGAAGTGTTGACAGAGACAGCAATGTTTAACGAGTTTTCGCCTGGCAAAATTGAACCCGTGTACTGATGTTGTTGCGAAATATCTCCTTAGACTTGTGTTGTGATGCTGATTAAAACAATACCAAATATAATAATCAATATAGTTCTAAACAAATTTTCACCATTCAACTGAAGTGTTGACAGAGACAGCAATGTTTAACGAGTTTTCGCCTGGCAAAATTGAACCCGTGTACCGATGTTGTTGCGAAATATCTCCTTATACTTGTGTTGTGATGCTGATTAAAACAGTATCAAATATAATAATCATTATAGTTCTAAACAAATTTTCACCATTCAACTGAAGTGTTGACAGAGACAGCAATGTTTAACGAGTTTTCGCCTGGCAAAATTGAACCCGTGTACCGATGTTGTTGCGAAATATCTCCTTAGACTTGTGTTGTGATGCTGATTAAAACAGTATCAAATATAATAATCAATATAGTTCTAAACAAATTTTCACCATTCAACTGAAGTGTTGACAGAGACAGCAATGTTTAACGAGTTTTCGCCTGGCAAAATTGAACCCGTGTACCGATGTTGTTGCGAAATATCTCCTTAGACTTGTGTTGTGATGCTGATTAAAACAGTATCAAATATAATAATCAATATAGTTCTAAACAAATTTTCACCATTCAACTCAAGTGTCATCATGCTTCTTTGCATAGCAGAGACAGCAATGTTTAACGAGTTTTCGCCTGGCAAAATTGAACCCGTGTACCGATGTTGTTGCGAAATATTTCCTTAGACTTGTGTTGTGATGCTGATTAAAACAATACCAAATATAATAATCAATATAGTTCTAAACAAATTTTCACCATTCAACTGAAGTGTTGACAGAGACAGCAATGTTTAACGAGTTTTCGCCTGGCAAAATTGAACCCGTGTACCGATGTTGTTGCGAAATATCTCATTAGACTTGTGTTGTGATGCTGATTAAAACAATACCAACTATAATAATCAATATAGTTCTAAACAAATTTTCACCATTCAACTGAAGTGTTGACAGAGACAGTAATGTTTAACGAGTTTTCGCCTGGCAAAATTGAACCCGTGTACCGATGTTGTTGCGAAATATCTCCTTATACTTGTGTTGTGATGCTGATTAAAACAGTATCAAATATAATAATCAATATAGTTCTAAACAAATTTTCACCATTCAACTGAAGTGTTGACAGAGACAGCAATGTTTAACGAGTTTTCGCCTGGCAAAATTGAACCCGTGTACCGATGTTGTTGCGAAATATCTCCTTAGACTTGTGTTGTGATGCTGATTAAAACAGTATCAAATATAATAATCAATATAGTTCTAAACAAATTTTCACCATTCAACTCAAGTGTCATCATGCTTCTTTGCATAGCAGAGACAGCAATGTTTAACGAGTTTTCGCCTGGCAAAATTGAACCCGTGTACCGATGTTGTTGCGAAATATCTCCTTAGACTTGTGTTGTGATGCTGATTAAAACAGTATCAAATATAATAATCAATATAGTTCTAAACAAATTATCACCATTCAACTGAAGTGTTGACAGAGACAGCAATGTTTAACGAGTTTTCGCCTGGCAAAATTGAACCCGTGTACCGATGTTGTTGCGAAATATCTCCTTATACTTGTGTTGTGATGCTGATTAAAACAGTATCAAATATAATAATCAATATAGTTCTAAACAAATTTTCACCATTCAACTGAAGTGTTGACAGAGACAGCAATGTTTAACGAGTTTTCGCCTGGCAAAATTGAACCCGTGTACCAATGTTGTTGCGAAATATCTCCTTATACTTGTGTTGTGATGCTGATTAAAACAGTATCAAATATAATAATCAATATAGTTCTAAACAAATTTTCACCTTTCAACTGAAGTGTTGACAGAGACAGCAATGTTTAACGAGTTTTCGCCTGGCAAAATTGAACCCGTGTACCGATGTTGTTGCGAAATATCTCCTTAGACTTGTGTTGTGATGCTGATTAAAACAGTATCAAATATAATAATCAATATAGTTCTAAACAAATTTTCACCATTCAACTCAAGTGTCATCATGCTTCTTTGCATAGCAGAGACAGCAATGTTTAACGAGTTTTCGCCTGGCAAAATTGAACCCGTGTACCGATGTTGTTGCGAAATATCTCCTTAGACTTGTATTGTGATGCTGATTAAAACAATACCAAATATAATAATCAATATAGTTCTAAACAAATTTTCACCATTCAACTGAAGTGTTGACAGAGACAGCAATGTTTAACGAGTTTTCGCCTGGCAAAATTGAACCCGTGTACCGATGTTGTTGCGAAATATTTCCTTAGACTTGTGTTGTGATGCTGATTAAAACAGTATCAAATATAATAATCAATATAGTTCTAAACAAATTTTCACCATTCAACTGAAGTGTTGACAGAGACAGCAATGTTTAACGAGTTTTCGCCTGGCAAAATTGAACCCGTGTACCGATGTTGTTGCGAAATATCTCCTTATACTTGTGTTGTGATGCTGATTAAAACAATACCAAATATAATAATCAATATAGTTCTAAACAAATTTTCACCATTCAACTGAAGTGTTGACAGAGACAGCAATGTTTAACGAGTTTTCGCCTGGCAAAATTGAACCCGTGTACCGATGTTGTTGCGAAATATCTCATTAGACTTGTGTTGTGATGCTGATTAAAACAATACCAACTATAATAATCAATATAGTTCTAAACAAATTTTCACCATTCAACTGAAGTGTTGACAGAGACAGCAATGTTTAACGAGTTTTCGCCTGGCAAAATTGAACCCGTGTACCGATGTTGTTGCGAAATATCTCCTTATACTTGTGTTGTGATGCTGATTAAAACAGTATCAAATATAATAATCAATATAGTTCTAAACAAATTTTCACCATTCAACTGAAGTGTTGACAGAGACAGCAATGTTTAACGAGTTTTCGCCTGGCAAAATTGAACCCGTGTACCGATGTTGTTGCGAAATATCTCCTTAGACTTGTGTTGTGATGCTGATTAAAACAGTATCAAATATAATAATCAATATAGTTCTAAACAAATTTTCACCATTCAACTCAAGTGTCATCATGCTTCTTTGCATAGCAGAGACAGCAATGTTTAACGAGTTTTCGCCTGGCAAAATTGAACCCGTGTACCGATGTTGTTGCGAAATATCTCCTTAGACTTGTGTTGTGATGCTGATTAAAACAGTATCAAATATAATAATCAATATAGTTCTAAACAAATTATCACCATTCAACTGAAGTGTTGACAGAGACAGCAATGTTTAACGAGTTTTCGCCTGGCAAAATTGAACCCGTGTACCGATGTTGTTGCGAAATATCTCCTTATACTTGTGTTGTGATGCTGATTAAAACAGTATCAAATATAATAATCAATATAGTTCTAAACAAATTTTCACCATTCAACTGAAGTGTTGACAGAGACAGCAATGTTTAACGGGTTTTCGCCTGGCAAAATTGAACCCGTGTACCAATGTTGTTGCGAAATATCTCCTTATACTTGTGTTGTGATGCTGATTAAAACAGTATCAAATATAATAATCAATATAGTTCTAAACAAATTTTCACCTTTCAACTGAAGTGTTGACAGAGACAGCAATGTTTAACGAGTTTTCGCCTGGCAAAATTGAACCCGTGTACCGATGTTGTTGCGAAATATCTCCTTAGACTTGTGTTGTGATGCTGATTAAAACAGTATCAAATATAATAATCAATATAGTTCTAAACAAATTTTCACCATTCAACTCAAGTGTCATCATGCTTCTTTGCATAGCAGAGACAGCAATGTTTAACGAGTTTTCGCCTGGCAAAATTGAACCCGTGTACCGATGTTGTTGCGACATATCTCCTTAGACTTGTATTGTGATGCTGATTAAAACAATACCAAATATAATAATCAATATAGTTCTAAACAAATTTTCACCATTCAACTGAAGTGTTAACAGAGACAGCAATGTTTAACGAGTTTTCGCCTGGCAAAATTGAACCCGTGTACTGATGTTGTTGCGAAATATCTCCTTAGACTTGTGTTGTGATGCTGATTAAAACAATACCAAATATAATAATCAATATAGTTCTAAACAAATTTTCACCATTCAACTGAAGTGTTGACAGAGACAGCAATGTTTAACGAGTTTTCGCCTGGCAAAATTGAACCCGTGTACCGATGTTGTTGCGAAATATCTCCTTATACTTGTGTTGTGATGCTGATTAAAACAGTATCAAATATAATAATCAATATAGTTCTAAACAAATTTTCACCATTCAACTGAAGTGTTGACAGAGACAGCAATGTTTAACGAGTTTTCGCCTGGCAAAATTGAACCCGTGTACCGATGTTGTTGCGAAATATCTCCTTAGACTTGTGTTGTGATGCTGATTAAAACAGTATCAAATATAATAATCAATATAGTTCTAAACAAATTTTCACCATTCAACTGAAGTGTTGACAGAGACAGCAATGTTTAACGAGTTTTCGCCTGGCAAAATTGAACCCGTGTACCGATGTTGTTGCGAAATATTTCCTTAGACTTGTGTTGTGATGCTGATTAAAACAGTATCAAATATAATAATCAATATAGTTCTAAACAAATTTTCACCATTCAACTCAAGTGTCATCATGCTTCTTTGCATAGCAGAGACAGCAATGTTTAACGAGTTTTCGCCTGGCAAAATTGAACCCGTGTACCGATGTTGTTGCGAAATATTTCCTTAGACTTGTGTTGTGATGCTGATTAAAACAATACCAAATATAATAATCAATATAGTTCTAAACAAATTTTCACCATTCAACTGAAGTGTTGACAGAGACAGCAATGTTTAACGAGTTTTCGCCTGGCAAAATTGAACCCGTGTACCGATGTTGTTGCGAAATATCTACTTAGACTTGTGTTGTGATGCTGATTAAAACAATACCAAATATAATAATCAATATAGTTCTAAACAAATTTTCACCATTCAACTGAAGTGTTGACAGAGACAGCAATGTTTAACGAGTTTTCGCCTGGCAAAATTGAACCCGTGTACCGATGTTGTTGCGAAATATCTCCTTATACTTGTGTTGTGATGCTGATTAAAACAGTATCAAATATAATAATCATTATAGTTCTAAACAATTTTTCACCATTCAACTGAAGTGTTGACAGAGACAGCAATGTTTAACGAGTTTTCGCCTGGCAAAATTGAACCCGTGTACCGATGTTGTTGCGAAATATCTCCTTAGACTTGTGTTGTGATGCTGATTAAAACAGTATCAAATATAATAATCAATATAGTTCTAAACAAATTTTCACCATTCAACTGAAGTGTTGACAGAGACAGCAATGTTTAACGAGTTTTCGCCTGGCAAAATTGAACCCGTGTACCGATGTTGTTGCGAAATATCTCCTTAGACTTGTGTTGTGATGCTGATTAAAACAGTATCAAATATAATAATCAATATAGTTCTAAACAAATTTTCACCATTCAACTCAAGTGTCATCATGCTTCTTTGCATAGCAGAGACAGCAATGTTTAACGAGTTTTCGCCTGGCAAAATTGAACCCGTGTACCGATGTTGTTGCGAAATATTTCCTTAGACTTGTGTTGTGATGCTGATTAAAACAATACCAAATATAATAATCAATATAGTTCTAAACAAATTTTCACCATTCAACTGAAGTGTTGACAGAGACAGCAATGTTTAACGAGTTTTCGCCTGGCAAAATTGAACCCGTGTACCGATGTTGTTGCGAAATATCTCATTAGACTTGTGTTGTGATGCTGATTAAAACAATACCAACTATAATAATCAATATAGTTCTAAACAAATTTTCACCATTCAACTGAAGTGTTGACAGAGACAGCAATGTTTAACGAGTTTTCGCCTGGCAAAATTGAACCCGTGTACCGATGTTGTTGCGAAATATCTCCTTATACTTGTGTTGTGATGCTGATTAAAACAGTATCAAATATAATAATCAATATAGTTCTAAACAAATTTTCACCATTCAACTGAAGTGTTGACAGAGACAGCAATGTTTAACGAGTTTTCGCCTGGCAAAATTGAACCCGTGTACCGATGTTGTTGCGAAATATCTCCTTAGACTTGTGTTGTGATGCTGATTAAAACAGTATCAAATATAATAATCAATATAGTTCTAAACAAATTTTCACCATTCAACTCAAGTGTCATCATGCTTCTTTGCATAGCAGAGACAGCAATG
This sequence comes from Ptychoptera contaminata, assembly GCA_963942525.1. Classification (NCBI taxonomy): domain Eukaryota; kingdom Metazoa; phylum Arthropoda; class Insecta; order Diptera; family Ptychopteridae; genus Ptychoptera; species Ptychoptera contaminata. The sequence continues at coordinate 57,518 of CAWWDJ010000283.1, read as the reverse complement.
TTTAACGAGTTTTCGCCTGGCAAAATTGAACCCGTGTACCGATGTTGTTGCGAAATATCTCCTTAGACTTGTGTTGTGATGCTGATTAAAACAGTATCAAATATAATAATCAATATAGTTCTAAACAAATTATCACCATTCAACTGAAGTGTTGACAGAGACAGCAATGTTTAACGAGTTTTCGCCTGGCAAAATTGAACCCGTGTACCGATGTTGTTGCGAAATATCTCCTTATACTTGTGTTGTGATGCTGATTAAAACAGTATCAAATATAATAATCAATATAGTTCTAAACAAATTTTCACCATTCAACTGAAGTGTTGACAGAGACAGCAATGTTTAACGAGTTTTCGCCTGGCAAAATTGAACCCGTGTACCAATGTTGTTGCGAAATATCTCCTTATACTTGTGTTGTGATGCTGATTAAAACAGTATCAAATATAATAATCAATATAGTTCTAAACAAATTTTCACCTTTCAACTGAAGTGTTGACAGAGACAGCAATGTTTAACGAGTTTTCGCCTGGCAAAATTGAACCCGTGTACCGATGTTGTTGCGAAATATCTCCTTAGACTTGTGTTGTGATGCTGATTAAAACAGTATCAAATATAATAATCAATATAGTTCTAAACAAATTTTCACCATTCAACTCAAGTGTCATCATGCTTCTTTGCATAGCAGAGACAGCAATGTTTAACGAGTTTTCGCCTGGCAAAATTGAACCCGTGTACCGATGTTGTTGCGAAATATCTCCTTAGACTTGTTTTGTGATGCTGATTAAAACAATACCAAATATAATAATCAATATAGTTCTAAACAAATTTTCACCATTCAACTGAAGTGTTGACAGAGACAGCAATGTTTAACGAGTTTTCGCCTGGCAAAATTGAACCCGTGTACCGATGTTGTTGCGAAATATTTCCTTAGACTTGTGTTGTGATGCTGATTAAAACAATACCAAATATAATAATCAATATAGTTCTAAACAAATTTTCACCATTCAACTGAAGTGTCATCATGCTTCTTTGCATAGCAGAGACAGCAATGTTTAACGAGTTTTCGCCTGGCAAAATTGAACCCGTGTACCGATGTTGTTGCGAAATATCTCCTTAGACTTGTGTTGTGATGCTGATTAAAACAGTATCAAATATAATAATCAATATAGTTCTAAACAAATTATCACCATTCAACTGAAGTGTTGACAGAGACAGCAATGTTTAACGAGTTTTCGCCTGGCAAAATTGAACCCGTGTACCGATGTTGTTGCGAAATATCTCCTTATACTTGTGTTGTGATGCTGATTAAAACAGTATCAAATATAATAATCAATATAGTTCTAAACAAATTTTCACCATTCAACTGAAGTGTTGACAGAGACAGCAATGTTTAACGAGTTTTCGCCTGGCAAAATTGAACCCGTGTACCAATGTTGTTGCGAAATATCTCCTTATACTTGTGTTGTGATGCTGATTAAAACAGTATCAAATATAATAATCAATATAGTTCTAAACAAATTTTCACCTTTCAACTGAAGTGTTGACAGAGACAGCAATGTTTAACGAGTTTTCGCCTGGCAAAGTTGAACCCGTGTACCGATGTTGTTGCGAAATATCTCCTTAGACTTGTGTTGTGATGCTGATTAAAACAGAATCAAATATAATAATCAATATAGTTCTAAACAAATTTTCACCATTCAACTCAAGTGTCATCATGATTCTTTGCATAGCAGAGACAGCAATGTTTAACGAGTTTTCGCCTGGCAAAATTGAACCCGTGTACCGATGTTGTTGCGAAATATCTCCTTAGACTTGTGTTGTGATGCTGATTAAAACAGTATCAAATATAATAATCAATATAGTTCTAAACAAATTATCACCATTCAACTGAAGTGTTGACAGAGACAGCAATGTTTAACGAGTTTTCGCCTGGCAAAATTGAACCCGTGTACCGATGTTGTTGCGAAATATCTCCTTAGACTTGTGTTGTGATGCTGATTAAAACAGTATCAAATATAATAATCAATATAGTTCTAAACAAATTTTCACCATTCAACTGAAGTGTTGACAGAGACAGCAATGTTTAACGAGTTTTCGCCTGGCAAAATTGAACCCGTGTACCGATGTTGTTGCGAAATATCTCCTTAGACTTGTATTGTGATGCTGATTAAAACAATACCAAATATAATAATCAATATAGTTCTAAACAAATTTTCACCATTCAACTGAAGTGTTGACAGAGACGGCAATGTTTAACGAGTTTTCGCCTGGCAAAATTGAACCCGTGTACTGATGTTGTTGCGAAATATCTCCTTAGACTTGTGTTGTGATGCTGATTAAAACAATACCAAATATAATAATCAATATAGTTCTAAACAAATTTTCACCATTCAACTGAAGTGTTGACAGAGACAGCAATGTTTAACGAGTTTTCGCCTGGAAAAATTGAACCCGTGTACCGATGTTGTTGCGAAATATCTCCTTATACTTGTGTTGTGATGCTGATTAAAACAGTATCAAATATAATAATCAATATAGTTCTAAACAAATTATCACCATTCAACTGAAGTGTTGACAGAGACAGCAATGTTTAACGAATTTTCGCCTGGCAAAATTGAACCCGTGTACTGATGTTGTTGCGAAATATCTCCTTAGACTTGTGTTGTGATGCTGATTAAAACAGTTTCAAATATAATAATCAATATAGTTCTAAACAAATTTTCACCATTCAACTGAAGTGTTGACAGAGACAGCAATGTTTAACGAGTTTTCGCCTGGCAAAATTGAACCCGTGTACCGATGTTGTTGCGAAATATCTCCTTAGACTTGTGTTGTGATGCTGATTAAAACAGTATCAAATATAATAATCAATATAGTTCTAAACAAATTTTCACCATTCAACTCAAGTGTCATCATGCTTCTTTGCATAGCAAAGACAGCAATGTTTCACGAGTTTTCGCCTGGCAAAATTGAACCCGTGTACCGATGTTGTTGCGAAATATCTCCTTAGACTTGTGTTGTGATGCTGATTAAAACAGTATCAAATATAATAATCAATATAGTTCTAAACAAATTATCACCATTCAACTGAAGTGTTGACAGAGACAGCAATGTTTAACGAGTTTTCGCCTGGCAAAATTGAACCCGTGTACCGATGTTGTTGCGAAATATCTCCTTATACTTGTGTTGTGATGCTGATTAAAACAGTATCAAATATAATAATCAATATAGTTCTAAACAAATTTTCACCATTCAACTGAAGTGTTGACAGAGACAGCAATGTTTAACGAGTTTTCGCCTGGCAAAATTGAACCCGTGTACCAATGTTGTTGCGAAATATCTCCTTATACTTGTGTTGTGATGCTGATTAAAACAGTATCAAATATAATAATCAATATAGTTCTAAACAAATTTTCACCTTTCAACTGAAGTGTTGACAGAGACAGCAATGTTTAACGAGTTTTCGCCTGGCAAAATTGAACCCGTGTACCGATGTTGTTGCGAAATATCTCCTTAGACTTGTGTTGTGATGCTGATTAAAACAGTATCAAATATAATAATCAATATAGTTCTAAACAAATTTTCACCATTCAACTGAAGTGTTGACAGAGACAGCAATGTTTAACGAGTTTTCGCCTGGCAAAATTGAACCCGTGTACCGATGTTCTTGCGAAATATCTCCTTAGACTTGTATTGTGATGCTGATTAAAACAATACCAAATATAATAATCAATATAGTTCTAAACAAATTTTCACCATTCAACTGAAGTGTTGACAGAGACGGCAATGTTTAACGAGTTTTCGCCTGGCAAAATTGAACCCGTGTACTGATGTTGTTGCGAAATATCTCCTTAGACTTGTGTTGTGATGCTGATTAAAACAATACCAAATATAATAATCAATATAGTTCTAAACAAATTTTCACCATTCAACTGAAGTGTTGACAGAGACAGCAATGTTTAACGAGTTTTCGCCTGGCAAAATTGAACCCGTGTACCGATGTTGTTGCGAAATATCTCCTTATACTTGTGTTGTGATGCTGATTAAAACAGTATCAAATATAATAATCAATATAGTTCTAAACAAATTATCACCATTCAACTGAAGTGTTGACAGAGACAGCAATGTTTAACGAGTTTTCGCCTGGCAAAATTGAACCCGTGTACTGATGTTGTTGCGAAATATCTCCTTAGACTTGTGTTGTGATGCTGATTAAAACAGTTTCAAATATAATAATCAATATAGTTCTAAACAAATTTTCACCATTCAACTGAAGTGTTGACAGAGACAGCAATGTTTAACGAGTTTTCGCCTGGCAAAATTGAACCCGTGTACCGATGTTGTTGCGAAATATCTCCTTAGACTTGTGTTGTGATGCTGATTAAAACAGTATCAAATATAATAATCAATATAGTTCTAAACAAATTTTCACCATTCAACTCAAGTGTCATCATGCTTCTTTGCATAGCAAAGACAGCAATGTTTCACGAGTTTTCGCCTGGCAAAATTGAACCCGTGTACCGATGTTGTTGCGAAATATTTCCTTAGACTTGTGTTGTGATGCTGATTAAAACAATACCAAATATAATAATCAATATAGTTCTAAACAAATTTTCACCATTCAACTCAAGTGTCATCATGCTTCTTTGCATAGCAGAGACAGCAATGTTTAACGAGTTTTCGCCTGGCAAAATTGAACCCGTGTACCGATGTTGTTGCGAAATATCTCCTTAGACTTGTTTTGTGATGCTGATTAAAACAATACCAAATATAATAATCAATATAGTTCTAAACAAATTTTCACCATTCAACTGAAGTGTTGACAGAGACAGCAATGTTTAACGAGTTTTCGCCTGGCAAAATTGAACCCGTGTACCGATGTTGTTGCGAAATATTTCCTTAGACTTGTGTTGTGATGCTGATTAAAACAATACCAAATATAATAATCAATATAGTTCTAAACAAATTTTCACCATTCAACTCAAGTGTCATCATGCTTCTTTGCATAGCAGAGACAGCAATGTTTAACGAGTTTTCGCCTGGCAAAATTGAACCCGTGTACCGATGTTGTTGCGAAATATCTCCTTAGACTTGTGTTGTGATGCTGATTAAAACAGTATCAAATATAATAATCAATATAGTTCTAAACAAATTATCACCATTCAACTGAAGTGTTGACAGAGACAGCAATGTTTAACGAGTTTTCGCCTGGCAAAATTGAACCCGTGTACCGATGTTGTTGCGAAATATCTCCTTATACTTGTGTTGTGATGCTGATTAAAACAGTATCAAATATAATAATCAATATAGTTCTAAACAAATTTTCACCATTCAACTGAAGTGTTGACAGAGACAGCAATGTTTAACGAGTTTTCGCCTGGCAAAATTGAACCCGTGTACCAATGTTGTTGCGAAATATCTCCTTATACTTGTGTTGTGATGCTGATTAAAACAGTATCAAATATAATAATCAATATAGTTCTAAACAAATTTTCACCTTTCAACTGAAGTGTTGACAGAGACAGCAATGTTTAACGAGTTTTCGCCTGGCAAAATTGAACCCGTGTACCGATGTTGTTGCGAAATATCTCCTTAGACTTGTGTTGTGATGCTGATTAAAACAGAATCAAATATAATAATCAATATAGTTCTAAACAAATTTTCACCATTCAACTCAAGTGTCATCATGATTCTTTGCATAGCAGAGACAGCAATGTTTAACGAGTTTTCGCCTGGCAAAATTGAACCCGTGTACCGATGTTGTTGCGAAATATCTCCTTAGACTTGTGTTGTGATGCTGATTAAAACAGTATCAAATATAATAATCAATATAGTTCTAAACAAATTATCACCATTCAACTGAAGTGTTGACAGAGACAGCAATGTTTAACGAGTTTTCGCCTGGCAAAATTGAACCCGTGTACCGATGTTGTTGCGAAATATCTCCTTATACTTGTGTTGTGATGCTGATTAAAACAGTATCAAATATAATAATCAATATAGTTCTAAACAAATTTTCACCATTCAACTGAAGTGTTGACAGAGACAGCAATGTTTAACGAGTTTTCGCCTGGCAAAATTGAACCCGTGTACCAATGTTGTTGCGAAATATCTCCTTATACTTGTGTTGTGATGCTGATTAAAACAGTATCAAATATAATAATCAATATAGTTCTAAACAAATTTTCACCTTTCAACTGAAGTGTTGACAGAGACAGCAATGTTTAACGAGTTTTCGCCTGGCAAAATTGAACCCGTGTACCGATGTTGTTGCGAAATATCTCCTTAGACTTGTGTTGTGATGCTGATTAAAACAGTATCAAATATAATAATCAATATAGTTCTAAACAAATTTTCACCATTCAACTGAAGTGTTGACAGAGACAGCAATGTTTAACGAGTTTTCGCCTGGCAAAATTGAACCCGTGTACCGATGTTGTTGCGAAATATCTCCTTAGACTTGTATTGTGATGCTGATTAAAACAATACCAAATATAATAATCAATATAGTTCTAAACAAAATTTCACCATTCAACTGAAGTGTTGACAGAGACGGCAATGTTTAACGAGTTTTCGCCTGGCAAAATTGAACCCGTGTACTGATGTTGTTGCGAAATATCTCCTTAGACTTGTGTTGTGATGCTGATTAAAACAATACCAAATATAATAATCAATATAGTTCTAAACAAATTTTCACCATTCAACTGAAGTGTTGACAGAGACAGCAATGTTTAACGAGTTTTCGCCTGGAAAAATTGAACCCGTGTACCGATGTTGTTGCGAAATATCTCCTTATACTTGTGTTGTGATGCTGATTAAAACAGTATCAAATATAATAATCAATATAGTTCTAAACAAATTATCACCATTCAACTGAAGTGTTGACAGAGACAGCAATGTTTAACGAGTTTTCGCCTGGCAAAATTGAACCCGTGTACTGATGTTGTTGCGAAATATCTCCTTAGACTTGTGTTGTGATGCTGATTAAAACAGTTTCAAATATAATAATCAATATAGTTCTAAACAAATTTTCACCATTCAACTGAAGTGTTGACAGAGACAGCAATGTTTAACGAGTTTTCGCCTGGCAAAATTGAACCCGTGTACCGATGTTGTTGCGAAATATCTCCTTAGACTTGTGTTGTGATGCTGATTAAAACAGTATCAAATATAATAATCAATATAGTTCTAAACAAATTTTCACCATTCAACTCAAGTGTCATCATGCTTCTTTGCATAGCAAAGACAGCAATGTTTCACGAGTTTTCGCCTGGCAAAATTGAACCCGTGTACCGATGTTGTTGCGAAATATCTCCTTAGACTTGTGTTGTGATGCTGATTAAAACAGTATCAAATATAATAATCAATATAGTTCTAAACAAATTATCACCATTCAACTGAAGTGTTAACAGAGACAGCAATGTTTAACGAGTTTTCGCCTGGCAAAATTGAACCCGTGTACCGATGTTGTTGCGAAATATCTCCTTATACTTGTGTTGTGATGCTGATTAAAACAGTATCAAATATAATAATCAATATAGTTCTAAACAAATTTTCACCATTCAACTGAAGTGTTGACAGAGACAGCAATGTTTAACGAGTTTTCGCCTGGCAAAATTGAACCCGTGTACCAATGTTGTTGCGAAATATCTCCTTATACTTGTGTTGTGATGCTGATTAAAACAGTATCAAATATAATAATCAATATAGTTCTAAACAAATTTTCACCTTTCAACTGAAGTGTTGACAGAGACAGCAATGTTTAACGAGTTTTCGCCTGGCAAAATTGAACCCGTGTACCGATGTTGTTGCGAAATATCTCCTTAGACTTGTATTGTGATGCTGATTAAAACAATACCAAATATAATAATCAATATAGTTCTAAACAAATTTTCACCATTCAACTGAAGTGTTGACAGAGACGGCAATGTTTAACGAGTTTTCGCCTGGCAAAATTGAACCCGTGTACTGATGTTGTTGCGAAATATCTCCTTAGACTTGTGTTGTGATGCTGATTAAAACAATACCAAATATAATAATCAATATAGTTCTAAACAAATTTTCACCATTCAACTGAAGTGTTGACAGAGACAGCAATGTTTAACGAGTTTTCGCCTGGCAAAATTGAACCCGTGTACCGATGTTGTTGCGAAATATCTCCTTATACTTGTGTTGTGATGCTGATTAAAACAGTATCAAATATAATAATCAATATAGTTCTAAACAAATTATCACCATTCAACTGAAGTGTTGACAGAGACAGCAATGTTTAACGAGTTTTCGCCTGGCAAAATTGAACCCGTGTACTGATGTTGTTGCGAAATATCTCCTTAGACTTGTGTTGTGATGCTGATTAAAACAGTTTCAAATATAATAATCAATATAGTTCTAAACAAATTTTCACCATTCAACTGAAGTGTTGACAGAGACAGCAATGTTTAACGAGTTTTCGCCTGGCAAAATTGAACCCGTGTACCGATGTTGTTGCGAAATATCTCCTTAGACTTGTGTTGTGATGCTGATTAAAACAGTATCAAATATAATAATCAATATAGTTCTAAACAAATTTTCACCATTCAACTCAAGTGTCATCATGCTTCTTTGCATAGCAAAGACAGCAATGTTTCACGAGTTTTCGCCTGGCAAAATTGAACCCGTGTACCGATGTTGTTGCGAAATATTTCCTTAGACTTGTGTTGTGATGCTGATTAAAACAATACCAAATATAATAATCAATATAGTTCTAAACAAATTTTCACCATTCAACTCAAGTGTCATCATGCTTCTTTGCATAGCAGAGACAGCAATGTTTAACGAGTTTTCGCCTGGCAAAATTGAACCCGTGTACCGATGTTGTTGCGAAATATCTCCTTAGACTTGTTTTGTGATGCTGATTAAAACAATACCAAATATAATAATCAATATAGTTCTAAACAAATTTTCACCATTCAACTGAAGTGTTGACAGAGACAGCAATGTTTAACGAGTTTTCGCCTGGCAAAATTGAACCCGTGTACCGATGTTGTTGCGAAATATTTCCTTAGACTTGTGTTGTAATGCTGATTAAAACAATACCAAATATAATAATCAATATAGTTCTAAACAAATTTTCACCATTCAACTCAAGTGTCATCATGCTTCTTTGCATAGCAGAGACAGCAATGTTTAACGAGTTTTCGCCTGGCAAAATTGAACCCGTGTACCGATGTTGTTGCGAAATATCTCCTTAGACTTGTGTTGTGATGCTGATTAAAACAGTATCAAATATAATAATCAATATAGTTCTAAACAAATTATCACCATTCAACTGAAGTGTTGACAGAGACAGCAATGTTTAACGAGTTTTCGCCTGGCAAAATTGAACCCGTGTACCGATGTTGTTGCGAAATATCTCCTTATACTTGTGTTGTGATGCTGATTAAAACAGTATCAAATATAATAATCAATATAGTTCTAAACAAATTTTCACCATTCAACTGAAGTGTTGACAGAGACAGCAATGTTTAACGAGTTTTCGCCTGGCAAAATTGAACCCGTGTACCAATGTTGTTGCGAAATATCTCCTTATACTTGTGTTGTGATGCTGATTAAAACAGTATCAAATATAATAATCAATATAGTTCTAAACAAATTTTCACCTTTCAACTGAAGTGTTGACAGAGACAGCAATGTTTAACGAGTTTTCGCCTGGCAAAATTGAACCCGTGTACCGATGTTGTTGCGAAATATCTCCTTAGACTTGTGTTGTGATGCTGATTAAAACAGAATCAAATATAATAATCAATATAGTTCTAAACAAATTTTCACCATTCAACTCAAGTGTCATCATGATTCTTTGCATAGCAGAGACAGCAATGTTTAACGAGTTTTCGCCTGGCAAAATTGAACCCGTGTACCGATGTTGTTGCGAAATATCTCCTTAGACTTGTGTTGTGATGCTGATTAAAACAGTATCAAATATAATAATCAATATAGTTCTAAACAAATTATCACCATTCAACTGAAGTGTTGACAGAGACAGCAATGTTTAACGAGTTTTCGCCTGGCAAAATTGAACCCGTGTACCGATGTTGTTGCGAAATATCTCCTTATACTTGTGTTGTGATGCTGATTAAAACAGTATCAAATATAATAATCAATATAGTTCTAAACAAATTTTCACCATTCAACTGAAGTGTTGACAGAGACAGCAATGTTTAACGAGTTTTCGCCTGGCAAAATTGAACCCGTGTACCAATGTTGTTGCGAAATATCTCCTTATACTTGTGTTGTGATGCTGATTAAAACAGTATCAAATATAATAATCAATATAGTTCTAAACAAATTTTCACCTTTCAACTGAAGTGTTGACAGAGACAGCAATGTTTAACGAGTTTTCGCCTGGCAAAATTGAACCCGTGTACCGATGTTGTTGCGAAATATCTCCTTAGACTTGTGTTGTGATGCTGATTAAAACAGTATCAAATATAATAATCAATATAGTTCTAAACAAATTTTCACCATTCAACTGAAGTGTTGACAGAGACAGCAATGTTTAACGAGTTTTCGCCTGGCAAAATTGAACCCGTGTACCGATGTTGTTGCGAAATATCTCCTTAGACTTGTATTGTGATGCTGATTAAAACAATACCAAATATAATAATCAATATAGTTCTAAACAAATTTTCACCATTCAACTGAAGTGTTGACAGAGACGGCAATGTTTAACGAGTTTTCGCCTGGCAAAATTGAACCCGTGTACTGATGTTGTTGCGAAATATCTCCTTAGACTTGTGTTGTGATGCTGATTAAAACAATACCAAATATAATAATCAATATAGTTCTAAACAAATTTTCACCATTCAACTGAAGTGTTGACAGAGACAGCAATGTTTAACGAGTTTTCGCCTGGAAAAATTGAACCCGTGTACCGATGTTGTTGCGAAATATCTCCTTATACTTGTGTTGTGATGCTGATTAAAACAGTATCAAATATAATAATCAATATAGTTCTAAACAAATTATCACCATTCAACTGAAGTGTTGACAGAGACAGCAATGTTTAACGAGTTTTCGCCTGGCAAAATTGAACCCGTGTACTGATGTTGTTGCGAAATATCTCCTTAGACTTGTGTTGTGATGCTGATTAAAACAGTTTCAAATATAATAATCAATATAGTTCTAAACAAATTTTCACCATTCAACTGAAGTGTTGACAGAGACAGCAATGTTTAACGAGTTTTCGCCTGGCAAAATTGAACCCGTGTACCGATGTTGTTGCGAAATATCTCCTTAGACTTGTGTTGTGATGCTGATTAAAACAGTATCAAATATAATAATCAATATAGTTCTAAACAAATTTTCACCATTCAACTCAAGTGTCATCATGCTTCTTTGCATAGCAAAGACAGCAATGTTTCACGAGTTTTCGCCTGGCAAAATTGAACCCGTGTACCGATGTTGTTGCGAAATATCTCCTTAGACTTGTGTTGTGATGCTGATTAAAACAGTATCAAATATAATAATCAATATAGTTCTAAACAAATTATCACCATTCAACTGAAGTGTTGACAGAGACAGCAATGTTTAACGAGTTTTCGCCTGGCAAAATTGAACCCGTGTACCGATGTTGTTGCGAAATATCTCCTTATACTTGTGTTGTGATGCTGATTAAAACAGTATCAAATATAATAATCAATATAGTTCTAAACAAATTTTCACCATTCAACTGAAGTGTTGACAGAGACAGCAATGTTTAACGAGTTTTCGCCTGGCAAAATTGAACCCGTGTACCAATGTTGTTGCGAAATATCTCCTTATACTTGTGTTGTGATGCTGATTAAAACAGTATCAAATATAATAATCAATATAGTTCTAAACAAATTTTCACCTTTCAACTGAAGTGTTGACAGAGACAGCAATGTTTAACGAGTTTTCGCCTGGCAAAATTGAACCCGTGTACCGATGTTGTTGCGAAATATCTCCTTAGACTTGTGTTGTGATGCTGATTAAAACAGTATCAAATATAATAATCAATATAGTTCTAAACAAATTTTCACCATTCAACTGAAGTGTTGACAGAGACAGCAATGTTTAACGAGTTTTCGCCTGGCAAAATTGAACCCGTGTACCGATGTTGTTGCGAAATATCTCCTTAGACTTGTATTGTGATGCTGATTAAAACAATACCAAATATAATAATCAATATAGTTCTAAACAAATTTTCACCATTCAACTGAAGTGTTGACAGAGACGGCAATGTTTAACGAGTTTTCGCCTGGCAAAATTGAACCCGTGTACTGATGTTGTTGCGAAATATCTCCTTAGACTTGTGTTGTGATGCTGATTAAAACAATACCAAATATAATAATCAATATAGTTCTAAACAAATTTTCACCATTCAACTGAAGTGTTGACAGAGACAGCAATGTTTAACGAGTTTTCGCCTGGCAAAATTGAACCCGTGTACCGATGTTGTTGCGAAATATCTCCTTATACTTGTGTTGTGATGCTGATTAAAACAGTATCAAATATAATAATCAATATAGTTCTAAACAAATTATCACCATTCAACTGAAGTGTTGACAGAGACAGCAATGTTTAACGAGTTTTCGCCTGGCAAAATTGAACCCGTGTACTGATGTTGTTGCGAAATATCTCCTTAGACTTGTGTTGTGATGCTGATTAAAACAGTTTCAAATATAATAATCAATATAGTTCTAAACAAATTTTCAGCATTCAACTGAAGTGTTGACAGAGACAGCAATGTTTAACGAGTTTTCGCCTGGCAAAATTGAACCCGTGTACCGATGTTGTTGCGAAATATCTCCTTAGACTTGTGTTGTGATGCTGATTAAAACAGTATCAAATATAATAATCAATATAGTTCTAAACAAATTTTCACCATTCAACTCAAGTGTCATCATGCTTCTTTGCATAGCAAAGACAGCAATGTTTCACGAGTTTTCGCCTGGCAAAATTGAACCCGTGTACCGATGTTGTTGCGAAATATTTCCTTAGACTTGTGTTGTGATGCTGATTAAAACAATACCAAATATAATAATCAATATAGTTCTAAACAAATTTTCACCATTCAACTGAAGTGTTGACAGAGACAGCAATGTTTAACGAGTTTTCGCCTGGCAAAATTGAACCCGTGTACCGATGTTGTTGCGAAATATCTCCTTAGACTTGTGTTGTGATGCTGATTAAAACAATACCAACTATAATAATCAATATAGTTCTAAACAAATTTTCACCATTCAACTGAAGTGTTGACAGAGACAGCAATGTTTAACGAGTTTTCGCCTGGCAAAATTGAACCCGTGTACCGATGTTGTTGCGAAATATCTCCTTATACTTGTGTTGTGATGCTGATTAAAACAGTATCAAATATAATAATCAATATAGTTCTAAACAAATTTTCACCATTCAACTGAAGTGTTGACAGAGACAGCAATGTTTAACGAGTTTTCGCCTGGTAAAATTGAACCCGTGTACCGATGTTGTTGCGAAATATCTCCTTAGACTTGTGTTGTGATGCTGATTAAAACAGTATCAAATATAATAATCAATATAGTTCTAAACAAATTTTCACCATTCAACTCAAGTGTCATCATGCTTCTTTGCATAGCAGAGACAGCGATGTTTAACGAGTTTTCGCCTGGCAAAATTGAACCCGTGTACCGATGTTGTCGCGAAATATCTCCTTAGACTTGTGTTGTGATGCTGATTAAAACAGTATCAAATATAATAATCAATATAGTTCTAAACAAATTTTCACCATTCAACTCAAGTGTCATCATGCTTCTTTGTATAGCAGAGACAGCAATGTTTAACGAGTTTTCGCCTGGCAAAATTGAACCCGTGTACCGATGTTGTTGCGAAATATCTCCTTAGACTTGTGTTGTGATGCTGATTAAAACAATACCAAATATAATAATCAATATAGTTCTAAACAAATTTTCACCATTCAACTGAAGTGTTGACAGAGACAGCAATGTTTAACGAGTTTTCGCCTGGCAAAATTGAACCCGTGTACCGATGTTGTTGCGAAATATCTCCTTAGACTTGTGTTGTGATGCTGATTAAAACAATACCAAATATAATAATCAATATAGTTCTAAACAAATTTTCACCATTCAACTGAAGTGTTGACAGAGACAGCAATGTTTAACGAGTTTTCGCCTGGCAAAATTGAACCCGTGTACCGATGTTGTTGCGAAATATCTCCTTATACTTGTGTTGTGATGCTGATTAAAACAGTATCAAATATAATAATCAATATAGTTCTAAACAAATTTTCACCATTCAACTGAAGTGTTGACAGAGACAGCAATGTTTAACGAGTTTTCGCCTGGCAAAATTGAACCCGTGTACCGATGTTGTTGCAAAATATCTCCTTAGACTTGTGTTGTGATGCTGATTAAAACAGTATCAAATATAATAATCAATATAGTTCTAAACAAATTTTCACCATTCAACTGAAGTGTTGACAGAGACAGCAATGTTTAACGAGTTTTCGCCTGGCAAAATTGAACCCGTGTACCGATGTTGTTGCGAAATATCTCCTTAGACTTGTGTTGTGATGCTGATTAAAACAGTATCAAATATAATAATCAATATAGTTCTAAACAAATTTTCACCATTCAACTCAAGTGTCATCATGCTTCTTTGCATAGCAGAGACAGCAATGTTTAACGAGTTTTCGCCTGGCAAAATTGAACCCGTGTACCGATGTTGTTGCGAAATATCTCCTTATACTTGTGTTGTGATGCTGATTAAAACAGTATCAAATATAATAATCAATATAGTTCTAAACAAATTTTCACCATTCAACTGAAGTGTTGACAGAGACAGCAATGTTTAACGAGTTTTCGCCTGGCAAAATTGAACCCGTGTACCGATGTTGTTGCGAAATATCTCCTTATACTTGTGTTGTGATGCTGATTAAAACAGTATCAAATATAATAATCAATATAGTTCTAAACAAATTTTCACCATTCAACTCAAGTGTCATCATGCTTCTTTGCATAGCAGAGACAGCAATGTTTAACGAGTTTTCGCCTGGCAAAATTGAACCCGTGTACCGATGTTGTTGCGAAATATTTCCTTAGACTTGTGTTGTGATGCTGATTAAAACAATACCAAATATAATAATCAATATAGTTCTAAACAAATTTTCACCATTCAACTGAAGTGTTGACAGAGACAGCAATGTTGAACGAGTTTTCGCCTGGCAAAATTGAACCCGTGTACCGATGTTGTTGCGAAATATCTCCTTAGACTTGTGTTGTGATGCTGATTAAAACAATACCAACTATAATAATCAATATAGTTCTAAACAAATTTTCACCATTCAACTGAAGTGTTGACAGAGACAGCAATGTTTAACGAGTTTTCGCCTGGCAAAATTGAACCCGTGTACCGATGTAGTTGCAAAATATCTCCTTATACTTGTGTTGTGATGCTGATTAAAACAGTATCAAATATAATAATCAATATAGTTCTAAACAAATTTTCACCATTCAACTGAAGTGTTGACAGAGACAGCAATGTTTAACGAGTTTTCGCCTGGCAAAATTGAACCCGTGTACCGATGTTGTTGCGAAATATCTCCTTATACTTGTGTTGTGATGCTGATTAAAACAGTATCAAATATAATAATCAATATAGTTCTAAACAAATTTTCACCATTCAACTGAAGTGTTGACAGAGACAGCAATGTTTAACGAGTTTTCGCCTGGCAAAATTGAACCCGTGTACCGATGTTGTTGCGAAATATCTCCTTAGACTTGTGTTGTGATGCTGATTAAAACAATACCAAATATAATAATCAATATAGTTCTAAACAAATTTTCACCATTCAACTGAAGTGTTGACAGAGACAGCAATGTTTAACGAGTTTTCGCCTGGCAAAATTGAACCCGTGTACCGATGTTGTTGCGAAATATCTCCTTAGACTTGTGTTGTGATGCTGATTAAAACAATACCAAATATAATAATCAATATAGTTCTAAACAAATTTTCACCATTCAACTGAAGTGTTGACAGAGACAGCAATGTTTAACGAGTTTTCGCCTGGCAAAATTGAACCCGTGTACCGATGTAGTTGCGAAATATCTCCTTATACTTGTGTTGTGATGCTGATTAAAACAGTATCAAATATAATAATCAATATAGTTCTAAACAAATTTTCACCATTCAACTGAAGTGTCATCATGCTTCTTTGCATAGCAGAGACAGCAATGTTTAACGAGTTTTCGCCTGGCAAAATTGAACCCGTGTACCGATGTTGTTGCGAAATATCTCCTTAGACTTGTGTTGTGATGCTGATTAAAACAGTATCAAATATAATAATCAATCTAGTTCTAAACAAATTTTCACCATTCAACTGAAGTGTTGACAGAGACAGCAATGTTTAACGAGTTTTCGCCTGGCAAAATTGAACCCGTGTACCGATGTTGTTGCGAAACATCTCCTTAGACTTGTATTGTGATGCTGATTAAAACAATACCAAATATAATAATCAATATAGTTCTAAACAAATTTTCACCATTCAACTGAAGTGTTGACAGAGACAGCAATGTTTAACGAGTTTTCGCCTGGCAAAATTGAACCCGTGTACCGATGTTGTTGCGAAATATCTCCTTATACTTGTGTTGTGATGCTGATTAAAACAGTATCAAATATAATAATCAATATAGTTCTAAACAAATTTTCACCATTCACCTGAAGTGTTGACAGAGACAGCAATGTTTAACGAGTTTTCGCCTGGCAAAATTGAACCCGTGTACCGATGTTGTTGCGAAATATCTCCTTAGACTTGTGTTGTGATGCTGATTAAAACAATACCAAATATAATAATCAATATAGTTCTAAACAAATTTTCACCATTCAACTGAAGTGTTGACAGAGACAGCAATGTTTAACGAGTTTTCGCCTGGCAAAATTGAACCCGTGTACCGATGTTGTTGCGAAATATCTCCTTAGACTTGTGTTGTGATGCTGATTAAAACAATACCAAATATAATAATCAATATAGTTCTAAACAAATTTTCACCATTCAACTCAAGTGTCATCATGCTTCTTTGCATAGCAGAGACAGCAATGTTTAACGAGTTTTCGCCTGGCAAAATTGAACCCGTGTAGCGATGTTGTTGCGAAATATCTCCTTAGACTTGTGTTGTGATGCTGATTAAAACAGTATCAAATATAATAATCAATATAGTTCTAAACAAATTTTCACCATTCAACTCAAGTGTCATCATGCTTCTTTGCATAGCAGAGACAGCAATGTTTAACGAGTTTTCGCCTAGCAAAATTGAACCCGTGTACCGATGTTGTTGCGAAATATCTCCTTAGACTTGTGTTGTGATGCTGATTAAAACAATACCAAATATAATAATCAATATAGTTCTAAACAAATTTTCACCATTCAACTGAAGTGTTGACAGAGACAGCAATGTTTAACGAGTTTTCGCCTGGCAAAATTGAACCCGTGTACCGATGTTGTTGCGAAATATCTCCTTAGACTTGTGTTGTGATGCTGATTAAAACAATACCAAATATAATAATCAATATAGTTCTAAACAAATTTTCACCATTCAACTGAAGTGTTGACAGAGACAGCAATGTTTAACGAGTTTTCGCCTGGCAAAATTGAACCCGTGTACCGATGTAGTTGCGAAATATCTCCTTATACTTGTGTTGTGATGCTGATTAAAACAGTATCAAATATAATAATCAATATAGTTCTAAACAAATTTTCACCATTCAACTGAAGTGTCATCATGCTTCTTTGCATAGCAGAGACAGCAATGTTTAACGAGTTTTCGCCTGGCAAAATTGAACCCGTGTACCGATGTTGTTGCGAAATATCTCCTTATACTTGTGTTGTGATGCTGATTAAAACAATACCAAATATAATAATCAATATAGTTCTAAACAAATTTTCACCATTCAACTGAAGTGTCATCATGCTTCTTTGCATAGCAGAGACAGCAATGTTTAACGAGTTTTCGCCTGGCAAAATTGAACCCGTGTACCGATGTTGTTGCGAAATATCTCCTTATACTTGTGTTGTGATGCTGATTAAAACAGTATCAAATATAATAATCAATATAGTTCTAAACAAATTTTCACCATTCAACTGAAGTGTTGACAGAGACAGCAATGTTGAACGAGTTTTCGCCTGGCAAAATTGAACCCGTGTACCGATGTTGTTGCGAAACATCTCCTTAGACTTGTGTTGTGATGCTGATTAAAACAATACCAAATATAATAATCAATATAGTTCTAAACAAATTTTCACCATTCAACTGAAGTGTTGACAGAGACAGCAATGTTTAACGAGTTTTCGCCTGGCAAAATTGAACCCGTGTACCGATGTTGTTGCGAAATATCTCCTTATACTTGTGTTGTGATGCTGATTAAAACAGTATCAAATATAATAATCAATATAGTTCTAAACAAATTTTCACCATTCAACTGAAGTGTTGACAGAAACAGCAATGTTTAACGAGTTTTCGCCTGGCAAAATTGAACCCGTGTACCGATGTTGTTGCGAAATATCTCCTTAGACTTGTGTTGTGATGCTGATTAAAACAATACCAAATATAATAATCAATATAGTTCTAAACAAATTTTCACCATTCAACTGAAGTGTTGACAGAGACAGCAATGTTTAACGAGTTTTCGCCTGGCAAAATTGAACCCGTGTACCGATGTTGTTGCGAAATATCTCCTTAGACTTGTGTTGTGATGCTGATTAAAACAATACCAAATATAATAATCAATATAGTTCTAAACAAATTTTCACCATTCAACTCAAGTGTCATCATGCTTCTTTGCATAGCAGAGACAGTAATGTTTAACGAGTTTTCGCCTGGCAAAATTGAACCCGTGTAGCGATGTTGTTGCGAAATATCTCCTTAGACTTGTGTTGTGATGCTGATTAAAACAGTATCAAATATAATAATCAATATAGTTCTAAACAAATTTTCACCATTCAACTCAAGTGTCATCATGCTTCTTTGCATAGCAGAGACAGCAATGTTTAACGAGTTTTCGCCTAGCAAAATTGAACCCGTGTACCGATGTTGTTGCGAAATATCTCCTTAGACTTGTGTTGTGATGCTGATTAAAACAGTATCAAATATAATAATCAATATAGTTCTAAACAAATTTTCACCATTCAACTGAAGTGTTGACAGAGACAGCAATGTTTAACGAGTTTTCGCCTGGCAAAATTGAACCCGTGTACCGATGTTGTTGCGAAATATCTCCTAAGACTTGTGTTGTGATGCTGATTAAAACAATACCAAATATAATAATCAATATAGTTCTAAACAAATTTTCACCATTCAACTGAAGTGTTGACAGAGACAGCAATGTTTAACGAGTTTTCGCCTGGCAAAATTGAACCCGTGTACCGATGTAGTTGCGAAATATCTCCTTAGACTTGTGTTGTGATGCTGATTAAAACAGTATCAAATATAATAATCAATATAGTTCTAAACAAATTTTCACCATTCAACTGAAGTGTCATCATGCTTCTTTGCATAGCAGAGACAGCAATGTTTAACGAGTTTTCGCCTGGCAAAATTGAACCCGTGTACCGATGTTGTTGCGAAATATCTCCTTATACTTGTGTTGTGATGCTGATTAAAACAATACCAAATATAATAATCAATATAGTTCTAAACAAATTTTCACCATTCAACTGAAGTGTCATCATGCTTCTTTGCATAGCAGAGACAGCAATGTTTAACGAGTTTTCGCCTGGCAAAATTGAACCCGTGTACCGATGTTGTTGCGAAATATCTCCTTAGACTTGTGTTGTGATGCTGATTAAAACAATACCAAATATAATAATCAATATAGTTCTAAACAAATTTTCACCATTCAACTGAAGTGTTGACAGAGACAGCAATGTTTAACGAGTTTTCGCCTGGCAAAATTGAACCCGTGTACCGATGTAGTTGCGAAATATCTCCTTATACTTGTGTTGTGATGCTGATTAAAACAGTATCAAATATAATAATCAATATAGTTCTAAACAAATTTTCACCATTCAACTGAAGTGTCATCATGCTTCTTTGCATAGCAGAGACAGCAATGTTTAACGAGTTTTCGCCTGGCAAAATTGAACCCGTGTACCGATGTTGTTGCGAAATATCTCCTTATACTTGTGTTGTGATGCTGATTAAAACAATACCAAATATAATAATCAATATAGTTCTAAACAAATTTTCACCATTCAACTGAAGTGTCATCATGCTTCTTTGCATAGCAGAGACAGCAATGTTTAACGAGTTTTCGCCTGGCAAAATTGAACCCGTGTACCGATGTTGTTGCGAAATATCTCCTTAGACTTGTGTTGTGATGCTGATTAAAACAATACCAAATATAATAATCAATATAGTTCTAAACAAATTATCACCATTCAACTGAAGTGTTGACAGAGACAGCAATGTTTAACGAGTTTTCGCCTAGCAAAATTGAACCCGTGTACCGATGTTGTTGCGAAATATCTCCTTATACTTGTGTTGTGATGCTGATTAAAACAGTATCAAATATAATAATCAATATAGTTCTAAACAAATTTTCACCATTCAACTGAAGTGTTGACAGAGACAGCAATGTTTAACGAGTTTTCGCCTGGCAAAATTGAACCCGTGTACCAATGTTGTTGCGAAATATCTCCTTAGACTTGTGTTGTGATGCTGATTAAAACAGTTTCAAATATAATAATCAATATAGTTCTAAACAAATTTTCACCATTCAACTCAAGTGTCATCATGCTTCTTTGCATAGCAGAGACAGCAATGTTTAACGAGTTTTCGCCTAGCAAAATTGAACCCGTGTACCGATGTTGTTGCGAAATATCTCCTTAGACTTGTGTTGTGATGCTGATTAAAACAATACCAAATATAATAATCAATATAGTTCTAAACAAATTTTCACCATTCAACTGAAGTGTTGACAGAGACAGCAATGTTTAACGAGTTTTCGCCTGGCAAAATTGAACCCGTGTACCGATGTTGTTGCGAAATATCTCCTTAGACTTGTGTTGTGATGCTGATTAAAACAATACCAAATATAATAATCAATATAGTTCTAAACAAATTTTCACCATTCAACTGAAGTGTTGACAGAGACAGCAATGTTTAACGAGTTTTCGCCTGGCAAAATTGAACCCGTGTACCGATGTAGTTGCGAAATATCTCCTTATACTTGTGTTGTGATGCTGATTAAAACAGTATCAAATATAATAATCAATATAGTTCTAAACAAATTTTCACCATTCAACTGAAGTGTCATCATGCTTCTTTGCATAGCAGAGACAGCAATGTTTAACGAGTTTTCGCCTGGCAAAATTGAACCCGTGTAGCGATGTTGTTGCGAAATATCTCCTTAGACTTGTGTTGTGATGCTGATTAAAACAGTATCAAATATAATAATCAATATAGTTCTAAACAAATTTTCACCATTCAACTCAAGTGTCATCATGCTTCTTTGCATAGCAGAGACAGCAATGTTTAACGAGTTTTCGCCTAGCAAAATTGAACCCGTGTACCGATGTTGTTGCGAAATATCTCCTTAGACTTGTGTTGTGATGCTGATTAAAACAATACCAAATATAATAATCAATATAGTTCTAAACAAATTTTCACCATTCAACTGAAGTGTTGACAGAGACAGCAATGTTTAACGAGTTTTCGCCTGGCAAAATTGAACCCGTGTACCGATGTTGTTGCGAAATATCTCCTTAGACTTGTGTTGTGATGCTGATTAAAACAATACCAAATATAATAATCAATATAGTTCTAAACAAATTTTCACCATTCAACTGAAGTGTTGACAGAGACAGCAATGTTTAACGAGTTTTCGCCTGGCAAAATTGAACCCGTGTACCGATGTAGTTGCGAAATATCTCCTTATACTTGTGTTGTGATGCTGATTAAAACAGTATCAAATATAATAATCAATATAGTTCTAAACAAATTTTCACCATTCAACTGAAGTGTCATCATGCTTCTTTGCATAGCAGAGACAGCAATGTTTAACGAGTTTTCGCCTGGCAAAATTGAACCCGTGTACCGATGTTGTTGCGAAATATCTCCTTATACTTGTGTTGTGATGCTGATTAAAACAATACCAAATATAATAATCAATATAGTTCTAAACAAATTTTCACCATTCAACTGAAGTGTCATCATGCTTCTTTGCATAGCAGAGACAGCAATGTTTAACGAGTTTTCGCCTGGCAAAATTGAACCCGTGTACCGATGTTGTTGCGAAATATCTCCTTAGACTTGTGTTGTGATGCTGATTAAAACAATACCAAATATAATAATCAATATAGTTCTAAACAAATTATCACCATTCAACTGAAGTGTTGACAGAGACAGCAATGTTTAACGAGTTTTCGCCTAGCAAAATTGAACCCGTGTACCGGTGTTGTTGCGAAATATCTCCTTATACTTGTGTTGTGATGCTGATTAAAACAGTATCAAATATAATAATCAATATAGTTCTAAACAAATTTTCACCATTCAACTGAAGTGTTGACAGAGACAGCAATGTTTAACGAGTTTTCGCCTGGCAAAATTGAACCCGTGTACCAATGTTGTTGCGAAATATCTCCTTAGACTTGTGTTGTGATGCTGATTAAAACAGTTTCAAATATAATAATCAATATAGTTCTAAACAAATTTTCACCATTCAACTGAAGTGTCATCATGCTTCTTTGCATAGCAGAGACAGCAATGTTTTCGCCTGGCAAAATTGAACCCGTGTACCGATGTTGTTGCGAAATATCTCCTTAGACTTGTGTTGTGATGCTGATTAAAACAGTATCAAATATAATAATCAATATAGTTCTAAACAAATTTTCACCATTCAACTCAAGTGTCATCATGCTTCTTTGCATAGCAGAGACAGCAATGTTTAACGAGTTTTCGCCTGGCAAAATTGAACCCGTGTACCGATGTTGTTGCGAAATATCTCCTTAGACTTGTATTGTGATGCTGATTAAAACAATACCAAATATAATAATCAATATAGTTCTAAACAAATTTTCACCATTCAACTGAAGTGTTGACAGAGACAGCAATGTTTAACGAGTTTTCGCCTGGCAAAATTGAACCCGTGTACTGATGTTGTTGCGAAATATCTCCTTAGACTTGTGTTGTGATGCTGATTAAAACAATACCAAATATAATAATCAATATAGTTCTAAACAAATTTTCACCATTCAACTGAAGTGTTGACAGAGACAGCAATGTTTAACGAGTTTTCGCCTGGCAAAATTGAACCCGTGTACCGATGTTGTTGCGAAATATCTCCTTATACTTGTGTTGTGATGCTGATTAAAACAGTATCAAATATAATAATCATTATAGTTCTAAACAAATTTTCACCATTCAACTGAAGTGTTGACAGAGACAGCAATGTTTAACGAGTTTTCGCCTGGCAAAATTGAACCCGTGTACCGATGTTGTTGCGAAATATCTCCTTAGACTTGTGTTGTGATGCTGATTAAAACAGTATCAAATATAATAATCAATATAGTTCTAAACAAATTTTCACCATTCAACTGAAGTGTTGACAGAGACAGCAATGTTTAACGAGTTTTCGCCTGGCAAAATTGAACCCGTGTACCGATGTTGTTGCGAAATATCTCCTTAGACTTGTGTTGTGATGCTGATTAAAACAGTATCAAATATAATAATCAATATAGTTCTAAACAAATTTTCACCATTCAACTCAAGTGTCATCATGCTTCTTTGCATAGCAGAGACAGCAATGTTTAACGAGTTTTCGCCTGGCAAAATTGAACCCGTGTACCGATGTTGTTGCGAAATATTTCCTTAGACTTGTGTTGTGATGCTGATTAAAACAATACCAAATATAATAATCAATATAGTTCTAAACAAATTTTCACCATTCAACTGAAGTGTTGACAGAGACAGCAATGTTTAACGAGTTTTCGCCTGGCAAAATTGAACCCGTGTACCGATGTTGTTGCGAAATATCTCATTAGACTTGTGTTGTGATGCTGATTAAAACAATACCAACTATAATAATCAATATAGTTCTAAACAAATTTTCACCATTCAACTGAAGTGTTGACAGAGACAGCAATGTTGAACGAGTTTTCGCCTGGCAAAATTGAACCCGTGTACCGATGTTGTTGCGAAATATCTCCTTATACTTGTGTTGTGATGCTGATTAAAACAGTATCAAATATAATAATCAATATAGTTCTAAACAAATTTTCACCATTCAACTGAAGTGTTGACAGAGACAGCAATGTTTAACGAGTTTTCGCCTGGCAAAATTGAACCCGTGTACCGATGTTGTTGCGAAATATCTCCTTAGACTTGTGTTGTGATGCTGATTAAAACAGTATCAAATATAATAATCAATATAGTTCTAAACAAATTTTCACCATTCAACTCAAGTGTCATCATGCTTCTTTGCATAGCAGAGACAGCAATGTTTAACGAGTTTTCGCCTGGCAAAATTGAACCCGTGTACCGATGTTGTTGCGAAATATCTCCTTAGACTTGTGTTGTGATGCTGATTAAAACAGTATCAAATATAATAATCAATATAGTTCTAAACAAATTATCACCATTCAACTGAAGTGTTGACAGAGACAGCAATGTTTAACGAGTTTTCGCCTGGCAAAATTGAACCCGTGTACCGATGTTGTTGCGAAATATCTCCTTATACTTGTGTTGTGATGCTGATTAAAACAGTATCAAATATAATAATCAATATAGTTCTAAACAAATTTTCACCATTCAACTGAAGTGTTGACAGAGACAGCAATGTTTAACGAGTTTTCGCCTGGCAAAATTGAACCCGTGTACCGATGTTGTTGCGAAATATCTCCTTAGACTTGTGTTGTGATGCTGATTAAAACAGTATCAAATATAATAATCAATATAGTTCTAAACAAATTTTCACCATTCAACTCAAGTGTCATCATGCTTCTTTGCATAGCAGAGACAGCAATGTTTAACGAGTTTTCGCCTGGCAAAATTGAACCCGTGTACCGATGTTGTTGCGAAACATCTCCTAAGACTTGTATTGTGATGCTGATTAAAACAATACCAAATATAATAATCAATATAGTTCTAAACAAATTTTCACCATTCAACTGAAGTGTTGACAGAGACAGCAATGTTTAACGAGTTTTCGCCTGGCAAAATTGAACCCGTGTACTGATGTTGTTGCGAAATATCTCCTTAGACTTGTGTTGTGATGCTGATTAAAACAATACCAAATATAATAATCAATATAGTTCTAAACAAATTTTCACCATTCAACTGAAGTGTTGACAGAGACAGCAATGTTTAACGAGTTTTCGCCTGGCAAAATTGAACCCGTGTACCGATGTTGTTGCGAAATTTCTCCTTATACTTGTGTTGTGATGCTGATTAAAACAGTATCAAATATAATAATCAATATAGTTCTAAACAAATTTTCACCATTCAACTGAAGTGTTGACAGAGACAGCAATGTTTAACGAGTTTTCGCCTGGCAAAATTGAACCCGTGTACCGATGTTGTTGCGAAATATCTCCTTAGACTTGTGTTGTGATGCTGATTAAAACAGTATCAAATATAATAATCAATATAGTTCTAAACAAATTTTCACCATTCAACTGAAGTGTTGACAGAGACAGCAATGTTTAACGAGTTTTCGCCTGGCAAAATTGAACCCGTGTACCGATGTTGTTGCGAAATATTTCCTTAGACTTGTGTTGTGATGCTGATTAAAACAGTATCAAATATAATAATCAATATAGTTCTAAACAAATTTTCACCATTCAACTCAAGTGTCATCATGCTTCTTTGCATAGCAGAGACAGCAATGTTTAACGAGTTTTCGCCTGGCAAAATTGAACCCGTGTACCGATGTTGTTGCGAAATATTTCCTTAGACTTGTGTTGTGATGCTGATTAAAACAATACCAAATATAATAATCAATATAGTTCTAAACAAATTTTCACCATTCAATTGAAGTGTTGACAGAGACAGCAATGTTTAACGAGTTTTCGCCTGGCAAAATTGAACCCGTGTACCGATGTTGTTGCGAAATATCTCCTTAGACTTGTGTTGTGATGCTGATTAAAACAATACCAAATATAATAATCAATATAGTTCTAAACAAATTTTCACCATTCAACTGAAGTGTTGACAGAGACAGCAATGTTTAACGAGTTTTCGCCTGGCAAAATTGAACCCGTGTACCGATGTTGTTGCGAAATATCTCCTTATACTTGTGTTGTGATGCTGATTAAAACAGTATCAAATATAATAATCAATATAGTTCTAAACAAATTTTCACCATTCAACTGAAGTGTTGACAGAGACAGCAATGTTTAACGAGTTTTCGCCTGGCAAAATTGAACCCGTGTACCGATGTTGTTGCGAAATATCTCCTTAGACTTGTGTTGTGATGCTGATTAAAACAGAATCAAATATAATAATCAATATAATTCTAAACAAATTTTCACCATTCAACTCAAGTGTCATCATGCTTCTTTGCATAGCAGAGACAGCAATGTTTAACGAGTTTTCGCCTGGCAAAATTGAACCCGTGTACCGATGTTGTTGCGAAATATCTCCTTAGACTTGTGTTGTGATGCTGATTAAAACAGTATCAAATATAATAATCAATATAGTTCTAAACAAATTATCACCATTCAACTGAAGTGTTGACAGAGACAGCAATGTTTAACGAGTTTTCGCCTGGCAAAATTGAACCCGTGTACCGATGTTGTTGCGAAATATCTCCTTATACTTGTGTTGTGATGCTGATTAAAACAGTATCAAATATAATAATCAATATAGTTCTAAACAAATTTTCACCATTCAACTGAAGTGTTGACAGAGACAGCAATGTTTAACGAGTTTTCGCCTGGCAAAATTGAACCCGTGTACCAATGTTGTTGCGAAATATCTCCTTATACTTGTGTTGTGATGCTGATTAAAACAGTATCAAATATAATAATCAATATAGTTCTAAACAAATTTTCACCTTTCAACTGAAGTGTTGACAGAGACAGCAATGTTTAACGAGTTTTCGCCTGGCAAAATTGAACCCGTGTACCGATGTTGTTGCGAAATATCTCCTTAGACTTGTGTTGTGATGCTGATTAAAACAGTATCAAATATAATAATCAATATAGTTCTAAACAAATTTTCACCATTCAACTGAAGTGTCATCATGCTTCTTTGCATAGCAGAGACAGCAATGTTTAACGAGTTTTCGCCTGGCAAAATTGAACCCGTGTACCGATGTTGTTGCGAAATATCTCCTTAGACTTGTATTGTGATGCTGATTAAAACAATACCAAATATAATAATCAATATAGTTCTAAACAAATTTTCACCATTCAACTGAAGTGTTGACAGAGACGGCAATGTTTAACGAGTTTTCGCCTGGCAAAATTGAACCCGTGTACTGATGTTGTTGCGAAATATCTCCTTAGACTTGTGTTGTGATGCTGATTAAAACAATACCAAATATAATAATCAATATAGTTCTAAACAAATTTTCACCATTCAACTGAAGTGTTGACAGAGACAGCAATGTTTAACGAGTTTTCGCCTGGAAAAATTGAACCCGTGTACCGATGTTGTTGCGAAATATCTCCTTATACTTGTGTTGTGATGCTGATTAAAACAGTATCAAATATAATAATCAATATAGTTCTAAACAAATTTTCACCATTCAACTGAAGTGTTGACAGAGACAGCAATGTTTAACGAGTTTTCGCCTGGCAAAATTGAACCCGTGTACTGATGTTGTTGCGAAATATCTCCTTAGACTTGTGTTGTGATGCTGATTAAAACAGTTTCAAATATAATAATCAATATAGTTCTAAACAAATTTTCACCATTCAACTGAAGTGTTGACAGAGACAGCAATGTTTAACGAGTTTTCGCCTGGCAAAATTGAACCCGTGTACCGATGTTGTTGCGAAATATCTCCTTAGACTTGTGTTGTGATGCTGATTAAAACAGTATCAAATATAATAATCAATATAGTTCTAAACAAATTTTCACCATTCAACTCAAGTGTCATCATGCTTCTTTGCATAGCAGAGACAGCGATGTTTAACGAGTTTTCGCCTGGCAAAATTGAACCCGTGTACCGATGTAGTTGCGAAATATCTCCTTAGACTTGTGTTGTGATGCTGATTAAAACAGTATCAAATATAATAATCAATATAGTTCTAAACAAGTTTTCACCATTCAACTCAAGTGTCATCATGCTTCTTTGCATAGCAGAGACAGCAATGTTTAACGAGTTTTCGCCTGGCAAAATTGAACCCGTGTACCGATGTTGTTGCGAAATATCTCCTTAGACTTGTGTTGTGATGCTGATTAAAACAATACCAAATATAATAATCAATATAGTTCTAAACAAATTTTCACCATTCAACTGAAGTGTTGACAGAGACAGCAATGTTTAACGAGTTTTCGCCTGGAAAAATTGAACCCGTGTACCGATGTTGTTGCGAAATATCTCCTTATACTTGTGTTGTGATGCTGATTAAAACAGTATCAAATATAATAATCAATATAGTTCTAAACAAATTTTCACCATTCAACTGAAGTGTTGACAGAGACAGCAATGTTTAACGAGTTTTCGCCTGGCAAAATTGAACCCGTGTACTGATGTTGTTGCGAAATATCTCCTTAGACTTGTGTTGTGATGCTGATTAAAACAGTTTCAAATATAATCTAATATATAAAGTAAAGTCCGATTTTTTCGTGTGTTTCTGTAACATTTTGTAGAGGTGGAAAAATTTTTGTAGAAGCGGAAAAAATTGACACTATTTAGGTAGAGGGGGAAGAAACTAAACTATATTATAATAATTCCAACTCACTCTCTATTCTCTATTCCCCTTTTCTATTTTGAAAATGTACTATTGAAATACCTTTTATGTAACGCCATTTTATTATAGCAGATCCTAAAATTAAAAATTTATTACGTTTTTTAACAAAAATACAATAACACATATACATACATACCTATCACTAGAAATTCTCTTTGTTTGAATGATTCATATGAATGAATATTATTTAATAATTACACTTTTAAAATTAGTTACAATTTCTATTTAATAAAACAATTTTAACAAAAAAATAATAAAAATAATTTTTTGAAACTAACAACACTATTCTTTTCACCACTAACAAAACTAAATTATTAAATAAATACTAACGTTTTAACTAAGTAACAATTTTTTAAAATGAATTGAACTGCGAAAAAAACTATATGTGTATTATTATGTTGGCCCTATTTGCATAAGGGAAAAAATTGATACTTTTTAGGTAGAGTGGGAAGAAACTAAACTAGATTATATGTAAATAATAATGACAACTCACTCCCTCTTTTTTCTTTTTTGAAAAAGTACTATTAAAAAATTAAAATGGATTGAGTATATGAATTGTTTAGCAAAGATTTGTTTACTAGAAAAATAAAAGCGCTTAATTTAAAATACAACTGTTAAAAATTTAAAATACAACTGTTAAAAATGTTAAATATGCTTTTGAATCATATAAATCCTTAATTGTATTTTGCAAATTAAATAAATAATTTAAAAAAAGGATGATCAATCATTCAAATTATTTGAAATATTTGTCAAATTATAAATACAAGAAAATGTTATTGTCCTGAAAATATTTATGTTATGTTTTAAAAGGTTATTTAAAAATTATTACGGCAAGTTCAATTTGCTTAAACAATGAAACCGTAAAAATTAAATTATTAATTTTTTTATACTTTTTTTAATTACTCTAGATATTTAAAAGAAATCGTTATACTGGTAAATTAATTTTGATTTTAGACAACAAAACGACGGCGTTTTTTCCGATTTGAGATGTTTAACAAAATTTTATTGCGGGCTACCGATATACCTGCAGAAACTACAAAACAAAAACAAAATTTGTTTTGTTGCTAATTATTTTTAATTGTTTTTTAAACTGTAAAGAGAAATGCAGCTGAATTTTACAATAGGTAGTTTTTGTTTGGTTCAGGTACGCATGCACGTAAAAACTAGAGAAAAATAATCTTCTATTAATTGTTATAAATGCTTTGATTTTTTAAAAATAGGCTCTTTAGAAAGTGAACATATACGTAAAACAAAATATAGGCTCTCTGATAAAAACTTTATTTTCATCCCTGAAATAGAATTTTGAATTGCATTAACAATACATCAACAGGCTATGGAATTTATTACTTTATGTTTATTTTTAATGGGAAAAGGCAAATCGGAGGTTTTAAATAAATATAAAAACTAAATATTGTCGGGACTTTAAAAATTAGCATAAACGGGGTTTCATTATATACAAAACTTTATTTTACCGCCGTGCGAAGCCGGGCAATACCAGCTAGTAATCAATATAGTTCTAAACAAATTTTCACCATTCAACTGAAGTGTTGACAGAGACAGCAATGTTTAACGAGTTTTCGCCTGGCAAAATTGAACCCGTGTACCGATGTTGTTGCAAAATATCTCCTTAGACTTGTGTTGTGATGCTGATTAAAACAGTATCAAATATAATAATCAATATAGTTCTAAACAAATTTTCACCATTCAACTGAAGTGTTGACAGAGACAGCAATGTTTAACGAGTTTTCGCCTGGCAAAATTGAACCCGTGTACCGATGTTGTTGCGAAATATCTCCTTAGACTTGTGTTGTGATGCTGATTAAAACAGTATCAAATATAATAATCAATATAGTTCTAAACAAATTTTCACCATTCAACTCAAGTGTCATCATGCTTCTTTGCATAGCAGAGACAGCAATGTTTAACGAGTTTTCGCCTGGCAAAATTGAACCCGTGTACCGATGTTGTTGCGAAATATCTCCTTATACTTGTGTTGTGATGCTGATTAAAACAGTATCAAATATAATAATCAATATAGTTCTAAACAAATTTTCACCATTCAACTGAAGTGTTGACAGAGACAGCAATGTTTAACGAGTTTTCGCCTGGCAAAATTGAACCCGTGTACTGATGTTGTTGCGAAATATCTCCTTAGACTTGTGTTGTGATGCTGATTAAAACAGTTTCAAATATAATAATCAATATAGTTCTAAACAAATTTTCACCATTCAACTGAAGTGTTGACAGAGACAGCAATGTTTAACGAGTTTTCGCCTGGCAAAATTGAACCCGTGTACCGATGTTGTTGCGAAATATCTCCTTAGACTTGTGTTGTGATGCTGATTAAAACAGTATCAAATATAATAATCAATATAGTTCTAAACAAATTTTCACCATTCAACTCAAGTGTCATCATGCTTCTTTGCATAGCAGAGACAGCGATGTTTAACGAGTTTTCGCCTGGCAAAATTGAACCCGTGTACCGATGTTGTCGCGAAATATCTCCTTAGACTTGTGTTGTGATGCTGATTAAAACAGTATCAAATATAATAATCAATATAGTTCTAAACAAATTTTCACCATTCAACTCAATTGTCATCATGCTTCTTTGCATAGCAGAGACAGCAATGTTTAACGAGTTTTCGCCTGGCAAAATTGAACCCGTGTACCGATGTTGTTGCGAAATATCTCCTTAGACTTGTGTTGTGATGCTGATTAAAACAATACCAAATATAATAATCAATATAGTTCTAAACAAATTTTCACCATTCAACTGAAGTGTTGACAGAGACAGCAATGTTTAACGAGTTTTCGCCTGGCAAAATTGAACCCGTGTACCGATGTTGTTGCGAAATATCTCCTTAGACTTGTGTTGTGATGCTGATTAAAACAATACCAAATATAATAATCAATATAGCTCTAAACAAATTTTCACCATTCAACTGAAGTGTTGACAGAGACAGCAATGTTTAACGAGTTTTCGCCTGGCAAAATTGAACCCGTGTACCGATGTTGTTGCGAAATATCTCCTTATACTTGTGTTGTGATGCTGATTAAAACAGTATCAAATATAATAATCAATATAGTTCTAAACAAATTTTCACCATTCAACTGAAGTGTTGACAGAGACAGCAATGTTTAACGAGTTTTCGCCTGGCAAAATTGAACCCGTGTACCGATGTTGTTGCAAAATATCTCCTTAGACTTGTGTTGTGATGCTGATTAAAACAGTATCAAATATAATAATCAATATAGTTCTAAACAAATTTTCACCATTCAACTGAAGTGTTGACAGAGACAGCAATGTTTAACGAGTTTTCGCCTGGCAAAATTGAACCCGTGTACCGATGTTGTTGCGAAATATCTCCTTAGACTTGTGTTGTGATGCTGATTAAAACAGTATCAAATATAATAATCAATATAGTTCTAAACAAATTTTCACCATTCAACTCAAGTGTCATCATGCTTCTTTGCATAGCAGAGACAGCAATGTTTAACGAGTTTTCGCCTGGCAAAATTGAACCCGTGTACCGATGTTGTTGCGAAATATCTCCTTATACTTGTGTTGTGATGCTGATTAAAACAGTATCAAATATAATAATCAATATAGTTCTAAACAAATTTTCACCATTCAACTGAAGTGTTGACAGAGACAGCAATGTTTAACGAGTTTTCGCCTGGCAAAATTGAACCCGTGTACCGATGTTGTTGCGAAATATCTCCTTAGACTTGTGTTGTGATGCTGATTAAAACAGTATCAAATATAATAATCAATATAGTTCTAAACAAATTTTCACCATTCAACTCAAGTGTCATCATGCTTCTTTGCATAGCAGAGACAGCAATGTTTAACGAGTTTTCGCCTGGCAAAATTGAACCCGTGTACCGATGTTGTTGCGAAATATTTCCTTAGACTTGTGTTGTGATGCTGATTAAAACAATACCAAATATTATAATCAATATAGTTCTAAACAAATTTTCACCATTCAACTGAAGTGTTGACAGAGACAGCAATGTTTAACGAGTTTTCGCCTGGCAAAATTGAACCCGTGTACCGATGTTGTTGCGAAATATCTCCTTAGACTTGTGTTGTGATGCTGATTAAAACAATACCAACTATAATAATCAATATAGTTCTAAACAAATTTTCACCATTCAACTGAAGTGTTGACAGAGACAGCAATGTTTAACGAGTTTTCGCCTGGCAAAATTGAACCCGTGTACCGATGTTGTTGCGAAATATCTCCTTATACTTGTGTTGTGATGCTGATTAAAACAGTATCAAATATAATAATCAATATAGTGTTAAACAAATTTTCACCATTCAACTGAAGTGTTGACAGAGACAGCAATGTTTAACGAGTTTTCGCCTGGCAAAATTGAACCCGTGTACCGATGTTGTTGCGAAATATCTCCTTATACTTGTGTTGTGATGCTGATTAAAACAGTATCAAATATAATAATCAATATAGTTCTAAACAAATTTTCACCATTCAACTCAAGTGTCATCATGCTTCTTTGCATAGCAGAGACAGCAATGTTTAACGATTTTTCGCCTGGCAAAATTGAACCCGTCTACCGATGTTGTTGCGAAATATCTCCTTAGACTTGTGTTGTGATGCTGATTAAAACAGTATCAAATATAATAATCAATATAGTTCTAAACAAATTATCACCATTCAACTGAAGTGTTGACAGAGACAGCAATGTTTAACGAGTTTTCGCCTGGCAAAATTGAACCCGTGTACCGATGTTGTTGCAAAATATCTCCTTATACTTGTGTTGTGATGCTGATTAAAACAGTATCAAATATAATAATCAATATAGTTCTAAACAAATTTTCACCATTCAACTGAAGTGTTGACAGAGACAGCAATGTTTAACGAGTTTTCGCCTGGCAAAATTGAACCCGTGTACCGATGTTGTTTCAAATATCTCCTTAGACTTGTGTTGTGATGCTGATTAAAACAATACCAAATATAATAATCAATATAGTTCTAAACAAATTTTCACCATTCAACTGAAGTGTTGACAGAGACAGCAATGTTTAACGAGTTTTCGCCTGGCAAAATTGAACCCGTGTACCGATGTTGTTGCGAAATATCTCCTTATACTTGTGTTGTGATGCTGATTAAAACAGTATCAAATATAATAATCAATATAGTTCTAAACAAATTTTCACCATTCAACTGAAGTGTTGACAGAGACAGCAATGTTTAACGAGTTTTCGCCTGGCAAAATTGAACCCGTGTACCGATGTTGTTGCAAAATATCTCCTTATACTTGTGTTGTGATGCTGATTAAAACAGTATCAAATATAATAATCAATATAGTTCTAAACAAATTTTCACCATTCAACTGAAGTGTTGACAGAGACAGCAATGTTTAACGAGTTTTCGCCTGGCAAAATTGAACCCGTGTACCGATGTTGTTGCGAAATATCTCCTTATACTTGTGTTGTGATGCTGATTAAAACAGTATCAAATATAATAATCAATATAGTTCTAAACAAATTTTCACCATTCAACTGAAGTGTTGACAGAGACAGCAATGTTTAACGAGTTTTCGCCTGGCAAAATTGAACCCGTGTACCGATGTTGTTGCGAAATATCTCCTTAGACTTGTGTTGTGATGCTGATTAAAACAGTATCAAATATAATAATCAATATAGTTCTAAACAAATTTTCACCATTCAACTGAAGTGTTGACAGAGACAGCAATGTTTAACGAGTTTTCGCCTGGCAAAATTGAACCCGTGTACCGATGTTGTTGCGAAATATCTCCTTAGACTTGTGTTGTGATGCTGATTAAAACAGTATCAAATATAATAATCAATATAGTTCTAAACAAATTTTCACCTTTCAACTCAAGTGTCATCATGCTTCTTTGCATAGCAGAGACAGCAATGTTTAACGAGTTTTCGCCTGGCAAAATTGAACCCGTGTACCGATGTTGTTGCGAAATATCTCCTTAGACTTGTGTTGTGATGCTGATTAAAACAGTATCAAATATAATAATCAATATAGTTCTAAACAAATTTTCACCATTCAACTGAAGTGTTGATAGAGACAGCAATGTTTAACGAGTTTTCGCCTGGCAAAATTGAACCCGTGTACCGATGTTGTTGCGAAATATCTCCTTAGACTTGTGTTGTGATGCTGATTAAAACAGTATCAAATATAATAATCAATATAGTTCTAAACAAATTTTCACCATTCAACTCAAGTGTCATCATGCTTCTTTGCATAGCAGAGACAGCAATGTTTAACGAGTTTTCGCCTGGCAAAATTGAACCCGTGTACCGATGTTGTTGCGAAATATTTCCTTAGACTTGTGTTGTGATGCTGATTAAAACAATACCAAATATAATAATCAATATAGTTCTAAACAAATTTTCACCATTCAACTGAAGTGTTGACAGAGACAGCAATGTTTAACGAGTTTTCGCCTGGCAAAATTGAACCCGTGTACCGATGTTGTTGCGAAATATCTCCTTAGACTTGTGTTGTGATGCTGATTAAAACAATACCAACTATAATAATCAATATAGTTCTAAACAAATTTTCACCATTCAACTGAAGTGTTGACAGAGACAGCAATGTTTAACGAGTTTTCGCCTGGCAAAATTGAACCCGTGTACCGATGTTGTTGCGAAATATCTCCTTAGACTTGTGTTGTGATGCTGATTAAAACAGTATCAAATATAATAATCAATATAGTTCTAAACAAATTTTCACCATTCAACTCAAGTGTCATCATGCTTCTTTGCATAGCAGAGACAGCAATGTTTAACGAGTTTTCGCCTGGCAAAATTGAACCCGTGTACTGATGTTGTTGCGAAATATCTCCTTAGACTTGTGTTGTGATGCTGATTAAAACAGTATCAAATATAATAATCAATATAGTTCTAAACAAATTATCACCATTCAACTGAA
The DNA here is from genome assembly GCA_963942525.1 of Ptychoptera contaminata. Taxonomy (NCBI): domain Eukaryota; kingdom Metazoa; phylum Arthropoda; class Insecta; order Diptera; family Ptychopteridae; genus Ptychoptera; species Ptychoptera contaminata. The sequence continues at coordinate 21,680 of CAWWDJ010000283.1, read as the reverse complement.
GTGTTGACAGAGACAGCAATGTTTAACGAGTTTTCGCCTGGCAAAATTGAACCCGTGTACCGATGTTGTTGCGAAATATCTCCTTATACTTGTGTTGTGATGCTGATTAAAACAGTATCAAATATAATAATCAATATAGTTCTAAACAAATTTTCACCATTCAACTGAAGTGTTGACAGAGACAGCAATGTTTAACGAGTTTTCGCCTGGCAAAATTGAACTCGTGTACCAATGTTGTTGCGAAATATCTCCTTATACTTGTGTTGTGATGCTGATTAAAACAGTATCAAATATAATAATCAATATAGTTCTAAACAAATTTTCACCTTTCAACTGAAGTGTTGACAGAGACAGCAATGTTTAACGAGTTTTCGCCTGGCAAAATTGAACCCGTGTACCGATGTTGTTGCGAAATATCTCCTTAGACTTGTGTTGTGATGCTGATTAAAACAGTATCAAATATAATAATCAATATAGTTCTAAACAAATTTTCACCATTCAACTCAAGTGTCATCATGCTTCTTTGCATAGCAGAGACAGCAATGTTTAACGAGTTTTCGCCTGGCAAAATTGAACCCGTGTACCGATGTTGTTGCGAAATATCTCCTTAGACTTGTATTGTGATGCTGATTAAAACAATACCAAATATTATAATCAATATAGTTCTAAACAAATTTTCACCATTCAACTGAAGTGTTGACAGAGACAGCAATGTTTAACGAGTTTTCGCCTGGCAAAATTGAACCCGCGTACTGATGTTGTTGCGAAATATCTCCTTAGACTTGTGTTGTGATGCTGATTAAAACAATACCAAATATAATAATCAATATAGTTCTAAACAAATTTTCACCATTCAACTGAAGTGTTGACAGAGACAGCAATGTTTAACGAGTTTTCGCCTGGAAAAATTGAATCCGTGTACCGATGTTGTTGCGAAATATCTCCTTATACTTGTGTTGTGATGCTGATTAAAACAGTATCAAATATAATAATCAATATAGTTCTAAACAAATTTTCACCATTCAACTGAAGTGTTGACAGAGACAGCAATGTTTAACGAGTTTTCGCCTGGCAAAATTGAACCTGTGTACCGATGTTGTTGCGAAATATCTCCTTAGACTTGTGTTGTGATGCTGATTAAAACAGTATCAAATATAATAATCAATATAGTTCTAAACAAATTTTCACCATTCAACTCAAGTGTCGTCATGCTTCTTTGCATAGCAGAGACAGCAATGTTTAACGAGTTTTCGCCTGGCAAAATTGAACCCGTGTACCGATGTTGTTGCGAAATATTTCCTTAGACTTGTGTTGTGATGCTGATTAAAACAATACCAAATATAATAATCAATATAGTTCTAAACAAATTTTCACCATTCAACTGAAGTGTTGACAGAGACAGCAATGTTTAACGAGTTTTCGCCTGGCAAAATTGAACCCGTGTACCGATGTTGTTGCGAAATATCTCCTTATACTTGTGTTGTGATGCTGATTAAAATAGTATCAAATATAATAATCAATATAGTTCTAAACAAATTTTCACCATTCAACTGAAGTGTTGACAGAGACAGCAATGTTTAACGAATTTTCGCCTGGCAAAATTGAACCCGTGTACCGATGTTGTTGCGAAATATCTCCTTAGACTTGTGTTGTGATGCTGATTAAAACAGTATCAAATATAATAATCAATATAGTTCTAAACAAATTTTCACCATTCAACTCAAGTGTCATCATGCTTCTTTGCATAGCAGAGACAGCAATGTTTAACGAGTTTTCGCCTGGCAAAATTGAACCCGTGTACCGATGTTGTTGCGAAATATCTCCTAAGACTTGTGTTGTGATGCTGATTAAAACAGTATCAAATATAATAATCAATATAGTTCTAAACAAATTATCACCATTCAACTGAAGTGTTGACAGAGACAGCAATGTTTAACGAGTTTTCGCCTGGCAAAATTGAACCCGTGTACCGATGTTGTTGCGAAATATCTCCTTAGACTTGTGTTGTGATGCTGATTAAAACAGTATCAAATATAATAATCAATATAGTTCTAAACAAATTTTCACCATTCAACTGAAGTGTTGACAGAGACAGCAATGTTTAACGAGTTTTCGCCTGGCAAAATTGAACTCGTGTACCAATGTTGTTGCGAAATATCTCCTTATACTTGTGTTGTGATGCTGATTAAAACAGTATCAAATATAATAATCAATATAGTTCTAAACAAATTTTCACCTTTCAACTGAAGTGTTGACAGAGACAGCAATGTTTAAAAAGTTTTCGCCTGGCAAAATTGAACCCGTGTACCGATGTTGTTGCGAAATATCTCCTTAGACTTGTGTTGTGATGCTGATTAAAACAGTATCAAATATAATAATCAATATAGTTCTAAACAAATTTTCACCATTCAACTCAAGTGTCATCATGCTTCTTTGCATAGCAGAGACAGCAATGTTTAACGAGTTTTCGCCTGGCAAAATTGAACCCGTGTACCGATGTTGTTGCGAAATGTCTCCTTAGACTTGTATTGTGATGCTGATTAAAACAATACCAAATATAATAATCAATATAGTTCTAAACAAATTTTCACCATTCAACTGAAGTGTTGACAGAGACAGCAATGTTTAACGAGTTTTCGCCTGGCAAAATTGAACCCGTGTACTGATGTTGTTGCGAAATATCTCCTTAGACTTGTGTTGTGATGCTGATTAAAACAATACCAAATATAATAATCAATATAGTTCTAAACAAATTTTCACCATTCAACTGAAGTGTTGACAGAGACAGCAATGTTTAACGAGTTTTCGCCTGGAAAAATTGAACCCGTGTACCGATGTTGTTGCGAAATATCTCCTTATACTTGTGTTGTGATGCTGATTAAAACAGTATCAAATATAATAATCAATATAGTTCTAAACAAATTTTCACCATTCAACTGAAGTGTTGACAGAGACAGCAATGTTTAACGAGTTTTCGCCTGGCAAAATTGAACCCGTGTACCGATGTTGTTGCGAAATATCTCCTTAGACTTGTGTTGTGATGCTGATTAAAACAGTATCAAATATAATAATCAATATAGTTCTAAACAAATTTTCACCATTCAACTGAAGTGTTGACAGAGACAGCAATGTTTAACGAGTTTTCACCTGGCAAAATTGAACCCGTGTACCGATGTTGTTGCGAAATATCTCCTTAGACTTGTGTTGTGATGCTGATTAAAACAGTATCAAATATAATAATCAATATAGTTCTAAACAAATTTTCACCATTCAACTCAAGTGTCATCATGCTTCTTTGCATAGCAGAGACAGCAATGTTTAACGAGTTTTCGCCTGGCAAAATTGAACCCGTGTACCGATGTTGTTGCGAAATATTTCCTTAGACTTGTGTTGTGATGCTGATTAAAACAATACCAAATATAATAATCAATATAGTTCTAAACAAATTTTCACCATTCAACTGAAGTGTTGACAGAGACAGCAATGTTTAACGAGTTTTCGCCTGGCAAAATTGAACCCGTGTACCGATGTTGTTGCGAAATATCTCCTTAGACTTGCGTTGTGATGCTGATTAAAACAATACCAACTATAATAATCAATATAGTTCTAAACAAATTTTCACCATTCAACTGAAGTGTTGACAGAGACAGCAATGTTTAACGAGTTTTCGCCTGGCAAAATTGAACCCGTGTACCGATGTTGTTGCGAAATATCTCCTTATACTTGTGTTGTGATGCTGATTAAAACAGTATCAAATATAATAATCAATATAGTTCTAAACAAATTTTCACCATTCAACTGAAGTGTTGACAGAGACAGCAATGTTTAACGAGTTTTCGCCTGGCAAAATTGAACCCGTGTACCGATGTTGTTGCGAAATATCTCCTTAGACTTGTGTTGTGATGCTGATTAAAACAGTATCAAATATAATAATCAATATAGTTCTAAACAAATTTTCACCATTCAACTCAAGTGTCATCATGCTTCTTTGCATAGCAGAGACAGCAATGTTTAACGAGTTTTCGCCTGGCAAAATTGAACCCGTGTACCGATGTTGTTGCGAAATATCTCCTTAGACTTGTGTTGTGATGCTGATTAAAACAATACCAAATATAATAATCAATATAGTTCTAAACAAATTTTCACCATTCAACTGAAGTGTTGACAGAGACAGCAATGTTTAACGAGTTTTCGCCTGGCAAAATTGAACCCGTGTACCGATGTTGTTGCGAAATATCTCCTTATACTTGTGTTGTGATACTGATTAAAACAGTATCAAATATAATAATCAATATAGTTCTAAACAAATTTTCACCATTCAACTGAAGTGTTGACAGAGACAGCAATGTTTAACGAGTTTTCGCCTGGCAAAATTGAACCCGTGTACCGATGTTGTTGCAAAATATCTCCTTAGACTTGTGTTGTGATGCTGATTAAAACAGTATCAAATATAATAATCAATATAGTTCTAAACAAATTTTCACCATTCAACTCAAGTGTCATCATGCTTCTTTGCATAGCAGAGACAGCAATGTTTAACGAGTTTTCGCCTGGCAAAATTGAACCCGTGTACCGATGTTGTTGCGAAATATCTCCTTAGACTTGTGTTGTGATGCTGATTAAAACAGTATCAAATATTATAATCAATATAGTTCTAAACAAATTTTCACCATTCAACTCAAGTGTCATCATGCTTCTTTGCATAGCAGAGACAGCAATGTTTAACGAGTTTTCGCCTGGCAAAATTGAACCCGTGTACCGATGTTGTTGCGAAATATCTCCTTAGACTTGTGTTGTGATGCTGATTAAAACAGTATCAAATATAATAATCAATATAGTTCTAAACAAATTTTCACCATTCAACTGAAGTGTTGACAGAGACAGCAATGTTTAACGAGTTTTCGCCTGGCAAAATTGAACCCGTGTACCGATGTTGTTGCGAAATATCTCCTTAGACTTGTGTTGTGATGCTGATTAAAACAGTATCAAATATAATAATCAATATAGTTCTAAACAAATTTTCACCATTCAACTGAAGTGTTGACAGAGACAGCAATGTTTAACGAGTTTTCGCCTGGCAAAATTGAACCCGTGTACCGATGTTGTTGCGAAATATCTCCTTAGACTTGTGTTGTGATGCTGATTAAAACAGTATCAAATATAATAATCAATATAGTTCTAAACAAATTTTCACCATTCAACTGAAGTGTTGACAGAGACAGCAATGTTTAACGAGTTTTCGCCTGGCAAAATTGAACCCGTGTACCGATGTTGTTGCGAAATATCTCCTTAGACTTGTGTTGTGATGCTGATAAAAACAGTATCAAATATAATAATCAATATAGTTCTAAACAAATTTTCACCATTCAACTCAAGTGTCATCATGCTTCTTTGCATAGCAGAGACAGCAATGTTTAACGAGTTTTCGCCTGGCAAAATTGAACCCGTGTACCGATGTTGTTGCGAAATATCTCCTTAGACTTGTGTTGTGATGCTGATTAAAACAGTATCAAATATAATAATCAATATAGTTCTAAACAAATTTTCACCATTCAACTCAAGTGTCATCATGCTTCTTTGCATAGCAGAGACAGCAATGTTTAACGAGTTTTCGCCTGGCAAAATTGAACCCGTGTACCGATGTTGTTGCGAAATATCTCCTTAGACTTGTGTTGTGATGCTGATTAAAACAGTACCAAATATAATAATCAATATAGTTCTAAACAAATTTTCACCATTCAACTGAAGTGTCATCATGCTTCTTTGCATAGCAGAGACAGCAATGTTTAACGAGTTTTCGCCTGGCAAAATTGAACCCGTGTACCGATGTTGTTGCGAAATATCTCCTTAGACTTGTGTTGTGATGCTGATTAAAACAATACCAAATATAATAATCAATATAGTTCTAAACAAATTTTCACCATTCAACTGAAGTGTTGACAGAGACAGCAATGTTTAACGAGTTTTCGCCTGGCAAAATTGAACCCGTGTACCGATGTTGTTGCGAAATATCTCCTTATACTTGTGTTGTGATGCTGATTAAAACAGTATCAAATATAATAATCAATATAGTTCTAAACAAATTTTCACCATTCAACTGAAGTGTTGACAGAGACAGCAATGTTTAACGAGTTTTCGCCTGGCAAAATTGAACCCGTGTACCGATGTTGTTGCAAAATATCTCCTTAGACTTGTGTTGTGATGCTGATTAAAACAGTATCAAATATAATAATCAATATAGTTCTAAACAAATTTTCACCATTCAACTGAAGTGTTGACAGAGACAGCAATGTTTAACGAGTTTTCGCCTGGCAAAATTGAACCCGTGTACCGATGTTGTTGCGAAATATCTCCTTATACTTGTGTTGTGATGCTGATTAAAACAGTATCAAATATAATAATCAATATAGTTCTAAACAAATTTTCACCATTCAACTGAAGTGTTGACAGAGACAGCAATGTTTAACGAGTTTTCGCCTGGCAAAATTGAACCCGTGTACCGATGTTGTTGCGAAATATCTCCTTAGACTTGTGTTGTGATGCTGATTAAAACAGTATCAAATATAATAATCAATATAGTTCTAAACAAATTTTCACCATTCAACTGAAGTGTTGACAGAGTCAGCAATGTTTAACGAGTTTTCGCCTGGCAAAATTGAACCCGTGTACCGATGTTGTTGCGAAATATCTCCTTAGACTTGTGTTGTGATGCTGATTAAAACAGTATCAAATATAATAATCAATATAGTTCTAAACAAATTTTCACCATTCAACTGAAGTGTCATCATGCTTCTTTGCATAGCAGAGACAGCAATGTTTAACGAGTTTTCGCCTGGCAAAATTGAACCCGTGTACCGATGTTGTTGCGAAATATCTCCTTAGACTTGTGTTGTGATGCTGATTAAAACAGTATCAAATATAATAATCAATATAGTTCTAAACAAATTTTCACCATTCAACTCAAGTGTTGACAGAGACAGCAATGTTTAACGAGTTTTCGCCTGGCAAAATTGAACCCGTGTACCGATGTTGTTGCGAAATATCTCCTTAGACTTGTGTTTTGATGCTAATTAAAACAGTATCAAATATAATAATCAATATAGTTCTAAACAAATTTTCACCATTCAACTCAAGTGTCATCATGCTTCTTTGCATAGCAGAGACAGCAATGTTTAACGAGTTTTCGCCTGGCAAAATTGAACCCGTGTACCGATGTTGTTGCGAAATATCTCCTTATACTTGTGTTGTGATGCTGATTAAAACAATACCAAATATAATAATCAATATAGTTCTAAACAAATTTTCACCATTCAACTGAAGTGTTGACAGAGACAGCAATGTTTAACGAGTTTTCGCCTGGCAAAATTGAACCCTTGTACCGATGTTGTTGCGAAATATCTCCTTAGACTTGTGTTGTGATGCTAATTAAAACAATACCAAATATAATAATCAATATAGTTCTAAACAAATTTTCACCATTCAACTCAAGTGTTGACAGAGACAGCAATGTTTAACGAGTTTTCGCCTGGCAAAATTGAACCCGTGTACCGATGTTGTTGCGAAATATCTCCTTATACTTGTGTTGTGATGCTGATTAAAACAATACCAAATATAATAATCAATATAGTTCTAAACAAATTTTCACCATTCAACTGAAGTGTTGACAGAGACAGCAATGTTTAACGAGTTTTCGCCTGGCAAAATTGAACCCGTGTACCGATGTTGTTGCGAAATATCTCCTTAGACTTGTGTTGTGATGCTGATTAAAACAGTATCAAATATAATAATCAATATAGTTCTAAACAAATTTTCACCATTCAACTGAAGTGTTGACAGAGACAGCAATGTTTAACGAGTTTTCGCCTGGCAAAATTGAACCCGTGTACCGATGTTGTTGCGAAATATCTCCTTATACTTGTGTTGTGATGCTGATTAAAACAGTATCAAATATAATAATCAATATAGTTTTAAACAAATTTTCACCATTCAACTGAAGTGTTGACAGAGACAGCAATGTTTAACGAGTTTTCGCCTGGCAAAATTGAACCCGTGTACCGATGTTGTTGCGAAATATCTCCTTAGACTTGTGTTGTGATGCTGATTAAAACAATACCAAATATAATAATCAATATAGTTCTAAACAAATTTTCACCATTCAATTGAAGTGTTGACAGAGACAGCAATGTTTAACGAGTTTTCGCCTGGCAAAATTGAACCCGTGTACCGATGTTGTTGCGAAATATCTCCTTAGACTTGTGTTGTGATGCTGATTAAAACAATACCAAATATAATAATCAATATAGTTCTAAACAAATTTACACCATTCAACTGAAGTGTTGACAGAGACAGCAATGTTTAACGAGTTTTCGCCTGGCAAAATTGAACCCGTGTACCGATGTTGTTGCGAAATATCTCCTTATACTTGTGTTGTGATGCTGATTAAAACAGTATCAAATATAATAATCAATATAGTTCTAAACAAATTTTCACCTTTCAACTGAAGTGTTGACAGAGACAGCAATGTTTAACGAGTTTTCGCCTGGCAAAATTGAACCCGTGTACCGATGTTGTTGCGAAATATCTCCTTAGACTTGTGTTGTGATGCTGATTAAAACAGTATCAAATATAATAATCAATATAGTTCTAAACAAATTTTCACCATTCAACTGAAGTGTTGACAGAGACAGCAATGTTTAACGAGTTTTCGCCTGGCAAAATTGAACCCGTGTACCGATGTTGTTGCGAAATATCTCCTTAGACTTGTGTTGTGATGCTGATTAAAACAGTATCAAATATAATAATCAATATAGTTCTAAACAAATTTTCACCATTCAACTCAAGTGTCATCATGCTTCTTTGCATAGCAGAGACAGCAATGTTTAACGAGTTTTCGCCTGGCAAAATTGAACCCGTGTACCGATGTTGTTGCGAAATATCTCCTTAGACTTGTGTTGTGATGCTGATTAAAACAGTATCAAATATAATAATCAATATAGTTCTAAACAAATTTTCACCATTCAACTGAAGTGTCATCATGCTTCTTTGCATAGCAGAGACAGCAATGTTTAACGAGTTTTCGCCTGGCAAAATTGAACCCGTGTACCGATGTTGTTGCGAAATATCTCCTTATACTTGTGTTGTGATGCTGATTAAAACAGTATCAAATATAATAATCAATATAGTTCTAAACAAATTTTCACCATTCAACTGAAGTGTTGACAGAGACAGCAATGTTTAACGAGTTTTCGCCTGGCAAAATTGAACCCGTGTACCGATGTTGTTGCGAAATATCTCCTTATACTTGTGTTGTGATGCTGATTAAAACAGTATCAAATATAATCTAATATATAAAGTAAAGTCTGATTTTTTCGTGTGTTTCTGTAACATTTGGTAGAGGTGGTAAAAATTGACACTATTTAGGCAGAGGGGGAAGAAACTAAACTATTTTATAATAATTCCAACTCACTCTCCTCTCCCTTTTCTATTTTGAAAATGTACTAATAAAATACCTTTATACCGTTTATCGTTATATTTATATCGTTTTTATTTTATTTATATCGTTTACGCCATTTTTTTATTCCAGATCCTAAAATTAAAAATTTATTACATTTTTTAACAAAAATATAATAACACATATGCATACATACCTATCACTAGAAATTCTCTTTGTTTGAATGATTCATATGAATGAATATTATTTAATAATTACACTTATAAAATTAGTTACTATTTCTATTTAATAAAACAATTTTAATAAAAAAATAATAAAACTAATGTTCTAATTATTTTAACATTAAACTTTTTTTAAATTGATTCATAAATTCACTTTATTTACTAATCAATTCACAAGCACTAATGAACGATACTTTTACTTTTATTTTAAAATAAATTAGGTAAAACCAATTTTAAAAACAAATAGAAAAACTCAAAGTGAAATAATTCTCAATTTTTCTCTCACACTTATATTCTGCAGTTCAGCACATAATTAAAAAAAATATTTCCCCTTAAATGGGTAAACAAAAAAATTTTATCTTTTATAACAAACGGTCATAAAAATTTATATATGTAAAAAATCGGTAGGTAACAATTTTTTCGGTTAAAAGAAAATATACGTAAAATATGCCAAATCCGATTGCGATCGACGTATGTGTTAGTGAAAAATATTGAAAACCCTTTTAATAGTGAGAACAAAAGAATAGATATGTAAAGTGAAATAGAATCGAAGTTAAAAAGAATCCAATCAATACGTTAAAATTAGTTTTTATTTCAATACTAATCATATAAAAGAGAGATTCCCAACAAAAAATGCATAAAGCAATATTCAACGGGAATTCCCACACAAAATATCATATTAAAAAATCGTATAGAAAAACCGGCATAACTTCAAAATCGCATATAAACGAAAAAGAATTATTATTTTCTTTTATTAAGTGATATAAATGCTTTGATTTTTTAAAAATAGGCTCTTTAGAAAGTGAACATATACGTAAAACAAAATATAGGCTCTCTGATAAAAACTTTATTTTCATCCCTGAAATAGAATTTTGAATTGCATTAACAATACGTACAAAGGTTATGGAATTTATTACTTATGTTTATTTTTAATGGGAAAAGACAAATCGGAGGTTTTAAATAAATATAAAAACTAAATATTGTCGGGACTTTAAAAATTAGCATAAACGGGGTTTCATTATATTCAAAACTTTATTTTATCGCCGTGCAAAGCCGAGTAATACCAGCTAGTAATCAATATAGTTCTAAACAAATTTTCACCATTCAACTGAAGTGTTGACAGAGACAGCAATGTTTAACGAGTTTTCGCCTGGCAAAATTGAACCCGTGTACCGATGTTGTTGCGAAATATCTCCTTATACTTGTGTTGTGATGCTGATTAAAACAGTATCAAATATAATAATCAATATAGTTCTAAACAAATTTTCACCATTCAACTAAAGTGTTGACAGAGACAGCAATGTTTAACGAGTTTTCGCCTGGCAAAATTGAACCCGTGTACCGATGTTGTTGCGAAATATCTCCTTATACTTGTGTTGTGATGCTGATTAAAACAGTATCAAATATAATAATCAATATAGTTCTAAACAAATTTTCACCATTCAACTGAAGTGTTGACAGAGACAGCAATGTTTAACGAGTTTTCGCCTGGCAAAATTGAACCCGTGTACCGATGTTGTTGCGAAATATCTCCTTAGACTTGTGTTGTGATGCTGATTAAAACAGTATCAAATATAATAATCAATATAGTTCTAAACAAATTTTCACCATTCAACTGAAGTGTCATCATGCTTCTTTGCATAGCAGAGACAGCAATGTTTAACGAGTTTTCGCCTGGCAAAATTGAACCCGTGTACCGATGTTGTTGCGAAATTTCTCCTTATACTTGTGTTGTGATGCTGATTAAAACAGTATCAAATATTATAATCAATATAGTTCTAAACAAATTTTCACCATTCAACTGAAGTGTTGACAGAGACAGCAATGTTTAACGAGTTTTCGCCTGGCAAAATTGAACCCGTGTACCGATGTAGTTGCAAAATATCTCCTTATTCTTGTGTTGTGATGCTGATTAAAACAGTATCAAATATAATAATCAATATAGTTCTAAACAAATTTTCACCATTCAACTGAAGTGTTGACAGAGACAGCAATGTTTAACGAGTTTTCGCCTGGAAAAATTGAACCCGTGTACCGATGTTGTTGCGAAACATCTCCTTAGACTTGTGTTGTGATGCTGATTAAAACAATACCAAATATAATAATCAATATAGTTCTAAACAAATTTTCACCATTCAACTGAAGTGTTGACAGAGACAGCAATGTTTAACGAGTTTTCGCCTGGCAAAATTGAACCCGTGTACCGATGTTGTTGCGAAATATCTCCTTATACTTGTGTTGTGATGCTGATTAAAACAGTATCAAATATAATAATCAATATAGTTCTAAACAAATTTTCACCATTCAACTGAAGTGTTGACAGAGACAGCAATGTTTAACGAGTTTTCGCCTGGCAAAATTGAACCCGTGTACCGATGTAGTTGCAAAATATCTCCTTATTCTTGTGTTGTGATGCTGATTAAAACAGTATCAAATATAATAATCAATATAGTTCTAAACAAATTTTCACCATTCAACTGAAGTGTTGACAGAGACAGCAATGTTTAACGAGTTTTCGCCTGGCAAAATTGAACCCGTGTACCGATGTTGTTGCGAAACATCTCCTTAGACTTGTGTTGTGATGCTGATTAAAACAATACCAAATATAATAATCAATATAGTTCTAAACAAATTTTCACCATTCAACTGAAGTGTTGACAGAGACAGCAATGTTTAACGAGTTTTCGCCTGGCAAAATTGAACCCGTGTACCGATGTTGTTGCGAAATATCTCCTTATACTTGTGTTGTGATGCTGATTAAAACAGTATCAAATATAATAATCAATATAGTTCTAAACAAATTTTCACCATTCAACAGAAGTGTTGACAGAGACAGCAATGTTTAACGAGTTTTCGCCTGGCAAAATTGAACCCGTGTACCGATGTTGTTGCGAAATATCTCCTTAGACTTGTGTTGTGATGCTGATTAAAACAATACCAAATATAATAATCAATATAGTTCTAAACAAATTTTCACCATTCAACTGAAGTGTTGACAGAGACAGCAATGTTTAACGAGTTTTCGCCTGGCAAAATTGAACCCGTGTACCGATGTAGTTGCGAAATATCTCCTTATACTTGTGTTGTGATGCTGATTAAAACAGTATCAAATATAATAATCAATATAGTTCTAAACAAATTTTCACCATTCAACTGAAGTGTCATCATGCTTCTTTGCATAGCAGAGACAGCAATGTTTAACGAGTTTTCGCCTGGCAAAATTGAACCCGTGTACCGATGTTGTTGCGAAATATCTCCTTAGACTTGTGTTGTGATGCTGATTAAAACAGTATCAAATATAATAATCAATATAGTTCTAAACAAATTTTCACCATTCAACTGAAGTGTTGACAGAGACAGCAATGTTTAACGAGTTTTCGCCTGGCAAAATTGAACCCGTGTACCGATGTTGTTGCGAAACATCTCCTTAGACTTGTGTTGTGATGCTGATTAAAACAATACCAAATATAATAATCAATATAGTTCTAAACAAATTTTCACCATTCAACTGAAGTGTTGACAGAGACAGCAATGTTTAACGAGTTTTCGCCTGGCAAAATTGAACCCGTGTACCGATGTTGTTGCGAAATATCTCCTTATACTTGTGTTGTGATGCTGATTAAAACAGTATCAAATATAATAATCAATATAGTTCTAAACAAATTTTCACCATTCAACTGAAGTGTTGACAGAGACAGCAATGTTTAACGAGTTTTCGCCTGGCAAAATTGAACCCGTGTACCGATGTTGTTGCGAAATATCTCCTTAGACTTGTGTTGTGATGCTGATTAAAACAATACCAAATATAATAATCAATATAGTTCTAAACAAATTTTCACCATTCAACTGAAGTGTTGACAGAGACAGCAATGTTTAACGAGTTTTCGCCTGGCAAAATTGAACCCGTGTACCGATGTAGTTGCGAAATATCTCCTTATACTTGTGTTGTGATGCTGATTAAAACAGTATCAAATATAATAATCAATATAGTTCTAAACAAATTTTCACCATTCAACTGAAGTGTCATCATGCTTCTTTGCATAGCAGAGACAGCAATGTTTAACGAGTTTTCGCCTGGCAAAATTGAACCCGTGTACCGATGTTGTTGCGAAATATCTCCTTAGACTTGTGTTGTGATGCTGATTAAAACAGTATCAAATATAATAATCAATATAGTTCTAAACAAATTTCCACCATTCAACTGAAGTGTTGACAGAGACAGCAATGTTTAACGAGTTTTCGCCTGGTAAAATTGAACCCGTGTACCGATGTTGTTGCGAAATATCGCCTTAGACTTGTGTTGTGATGCTGATTAAAACAGTATCAAATATAATAATCAATATAGTTCTAAACAAATTTTCACCATTCAACTGAAGTGTCATCATGCTTCTTTGCATAGCAGAGACAGCAATGTTTAACGAGTTTTCGCCTGGCAAAATTGAACCCGTGTACCGATGTTGTTGCGAAATATCTCCTTAGACTTGTGTTGTGATGCTGATTAAAACAATACCAAATATAATAATCAATATAGTTCTAAACAAATTTTCACCATTCAACTGAAGTGTTGACAGAGACAGCAATGTTTAACGAGTTTTCGCCTGGCAAAATTGAACCCGTGTACCGATGTTGTTGCGAAATATCTCCTTAGACTTGTGTTGTGATGCTGATTAAAACAGTATCAAATATAATAATCAATATAGTTCTAAACAAATTTTCACCATTCAACTCAAGTGTCATCATGCTTCTTTGCATAGCAGAGACAGCAATGTTTAACGAGTTTTCGCCTGGCAAAATTGAACCCGTGTACCGATGTTGTTGCGAAACATCTCCTTAGACTTGTGTTGTGATGCTGATTAAAACAGTATCAAATATAATAATCAATATAGTTCTAAACAAATTTTCACCATTCAACTGAAGTGTCATCATGCTTCTTTGCATAGCAGAGACAGCAATGTTTAACGAGCTTTCGCCTGGCAAAATTGAACCCGTGTACCGATGTAGTTGCGAAATATCTCCTTATACTTGTGTTGTGATGCTGATTAAAACAGTATCAAATATAATAATCAATATAGTTCTAAACAAATTTTCACCATTCAACTGAAGTGTCATCATGCTTCTTTGCATAGCAGAGACAGCAATGTTTAACGAGTTTTCGCCTGGCAAAATTGAACCCGTGTACCGATGTTGTTGCGAAATATCTCCTTAGACTTGTGTTGTGATGCTGATTAAAACAGTATCAAATATAATAATCAATATAGTTCTAAACAAATTTTCACCATTCAACTGAAGTGTTGACAGAGACAGCAATGTTTAACGAGTTTTCGCCTGGCAAAATTGAACCCGTGTACCGATGTTGTTGCGAAATATCTCCTTAGACTTGTGTTGTGATGCTGATTAAAACAGTATCAAATATAATAATCAATATAGTTCTAAACAAATTTCCACCATTCAACTGAAGTGTTGACAGAGACAGCAATGTTTAACGAGTTTTCGCCTGGTAAAATTGAACCCGTGTACCGATGTTGTTGCGAAATATCGCCTTAGACTTGTGTTGTGATGCTGATTAAAACAGTATCAAATATAATAATCAATATAGTTCTAAACAAATTTTCACCATTCAACTGAAGTGTCATCATGCTTCTTTGCATAGCAGAGACAGCAATGTTTAACGAGTTTTCGCCTGGCAAAATTGAACCCGTGTACCGATGTTGTTGCGAAATATCTCCTTAGACTTGTGTTGTGATGCTGATTAAAACAGTATCAAATATAATAATCAATATAGTTCTAAACAAATTTCCACCATTCAACTGAAGTGTTGACAGAGACAGCAATGTTTAACGAGTTTTCGCCTGGTAAAATTGAACCCGTGTACCGATGTTGTTGCGAAATATCGCCTTAGACTTGTGTTGTGATGCTGATTAAAACAGTATCAAATATAATAATCAATATAGTTCTAAACAAATTTTCACCATTCAACTGAAGTGTCATCATGCTTCTTTGCATAGCAGAGACAGCAATGTTTAACGAGTTTTCGCCTGGCAAAATTGAACCCGTGTACCGATGTTGTTGCGAAATATCTCCTTAGACTTGTGTTGTGATGCTGATTAAAACAATACCAAATATAATAATCAATATAGTTCTAAACAAATTTTCACCATTCAACTGAAGTGTTGACAGAGACAGCAATGTTTAACGAGTTTTCGCCTGGCAAAATTGAACCCGTGTACCGATGTTGTTGCGAAATATCTCCTTAGACTTGTGTTGTGATGCTGATTAAAACAGTATCAAATATAATAATCAATATAGTTCTAAACAAATTTTCACCATTCAACTGAAGTGTTGACAGAGACAGCAATGTTTAACCAGTTTTCGCCTGGCAAAATTGAACCCGTGTACCGATGTAGTTGCGAAATATCTCCTTAGACTTGTGTTGTGATGCTGATTAAAACAGTATCAAATATAATAATCAATATAGTTCTAAACAAATTTTCACCATTCAACTGAAGTGTTGACAGAGACAGCAATGTTTAACGAGTTTTCGCCTGGCAAAATTGAACCTGTGTACCGATGTTGTTGCGAAATATCTCCTTAGACTTGTGTTGTGATGCTGATTAAAACAATACCAAATATAATAATCAATATAGTTCTAAACAAATTTTCACCATTCAACTGAAGTGTTGACAGAGACAGCAATGTTTAACGAGTTTTCGCCTGGCAAAATTGAACGCGTGTACCGATGTAGTTGCGAAATATCTCCTTAGACTTGTGTTGTGATGCTGATTAAAACAATACCAAATATAATAATCAATATAGTTCTAAACAAATTTTCACCATTCAACTCAAGTGTCATCATGCTTCTTTGCATAGCAGAGACAGCAATGTTTAACGAGTTTTCGCCTGGCAAAATTGAACCCGTGTACCGATGTTGTTGCGAAACATCTCCTTAGACTTGTGTTGTGATGCTGATTAAAACAGTATCAAATATAATAATCAATATAGTTCTAAACAAATTTTCACCATTCAACTGAAGTGTCATCATGCTTCTTTGCATAGCAGAGACAGCAATGTTTAACGAGCTTTCGCCTGGCAAAATTGAACCCGTGTACCGATGTAGTTGCGAAATATCTCCTTATACTTGTGTTGTGATGCTGATTAAAACAGTATCAAATATAATAATCAATATAGTTCTAAACAAATTTTCACCATTCAACTGAAGTGTCATCATGCTTCTTTGCATAGCAGAGACAGCAATGTTTAACGAGTTTTCGCCTGGCAAAATTGAACCCGTGTACCGATGTTGTTGCGAAATATCTCCTTAGACTTGTGTTGTGATGCTGATTAAAACAGTATCAAATATAATAATCAATATAGTTCTAAACAAATTTTCACCATTCAACTGAAGTGTTGACAGAGACAGCAATGTTTAACGAGTTTTCGCCTGGCAAAATTGAACCCGTGTACCGATGTTGTTGCGAAATATCTCCTTAGACTTGTGTTGTGATGCTGATTAAAACAATACCAAATATAATAATCAATATAGTTCTAAACAAATTTTCACCATTCAACTCAAGTGTCATCATGCTTCTTTGCATAGCAGAGACAGCAATGTTTAACGAGTTTTCGCCTGGCAAAATTGAACCCGTGTACCGATGTTGTTGCGAAATATCTCCTTAGACTTGTGTTGTGATGCTGATTAAAACAGTATCAAATATAATAATCAATATAGTTCTAAACAAATTTTCACCATTCAACTAAAGTGTTGACAGAGACAGCAATGGTTTAACGAGTTTTCGCCTGGCAAAATTGAACCCGTGTACCGATGTTGTTGCGAAATATCTCCTTAGACTTGTGTTGTGATGCTGATTAAAACAATACCAATAAAATAATAATCAATATAGTTCTAAACAAATTTTCACCATTCAACTCAAGTGTCATCATGCTTCTTTGCATAGCAGAGACAGCAATGTTTAACGAGTTTTCGCCTGGCAAAATTGAACTCGTGTACCGATGTTGTTGCGAAATATCTCCTTAGACTTGTGTTGTGATGCTGATTAAAACAGTATCAAATATAATAATCAATATAGTTCTAAACAAATTTTCACCATTCAACTGAAGTGTCATCATGCTTCTTTGCATAGAGGAAACAGCAATGTTTAACGAGTTTTCGCCTGGCAAAATTGAACCCGTGTACCGATGTAGTTGCGAAATATCTCCTTAGACTTGTGTTGTGATGCTGATTAAAACAGTATCAAATATAATAATCAATATAGTTCTAAACAAATTTTCACCATTCAACTGAAGCGTTGACAGAGACAGCAATGTTTAACGAGTTTTCGCCTGGCAAAATTGAACCCGTGTACCGATGTTGTTGCGAAACATCTCCTTAGACTTGTGTTGTGATGCTGATTAAAACAATACCAAATATAATAATCAATATAGTTCTAAACAAATTTTCACCATTCAACTGAAGTGTTGACAGAGACAGCAATGTTTAACGAGTTTTCGCCTGGCAAAATTGAACCCGTGTACCGATGTTGTTGCGAAATATCTCCTTATACTTGTGTTGTGATGCTGATTAAAACAGTATCAAATATAATAATCAATATAGTTCTAAACAAATTTTCACCATTCAACTGAAGTGTTGACAGAGACAGCAATGTTTAACGAGTTTTCGCCTGGCAAAATTGAACCCGTGTACCGATGTTGTTGCGAAATATCTCCTTAGACTTGTGTTGTGATGCTGATTAAAACAGTATCAAATATAATAATCAATATAGTTCTAAACAAATTTTCACCATTCAACTGAAGTGTTGACAGAGACAGCAATGTTTAACGAGTTTTCGCCTGGCAAAATTGAACCCGTGTACCGATGTTGTTGCGAAATATCTCCTTAGACTTGTGTTGTGATGCTGATTAAAACAATACCAAATATAATAATCAATATAGTTCTAAACAAATTTTCACCATTCAACTGAAGTGTTGACAGAGACAGCAATGTTTAACGAGTTTTCGCCTGGCAAAATTGAACCCGTGTACCGATGTAGTTGCGAAATATCTCCTTATACTTGTGTTGTGATGCTGATTAAAACAGTATCAAATATAATAATCAATATAGTTCTAAACAAATTTTCACCATTCAACTGAAGTGTCATCATGCTTCTTTGCATAGCAGAGACAGCAATGTTTAACGAGTTTTCGCCTGGCAAAATTGAACCCGTGTACCGATGTTGTTGCGAAATATCTCCTTAGACTTGTGTTGTGATGCTGATTAAAACAGTATCAAATATAATAATCAATATAGTTCTAAACAAATTTCCACCATTCAACTGAAGTGTTGACAGAGACAGCAATGTTTAACGAGTTTTCGCCTGGTAAAATTGAACCCGTGTACCGATGTTGTTGCGAAATATCGCCTTAGACTTGTGTTGTGATGCTGATTAAAACAGTATCAAATATAATAATCAATATAGTTCTAAACAAATTTTCACCATTCAACTGAAGTGTCATCATGCTTCTTTGCATAGCAGAGACAGCAATGTTTAACGAGTTTTCGCCTGGCAAAATTGAACCCGTGTACCGATGTTGTTGCGAAATATCTCCTTAGACTTGTGTTGTGATGCTGATTAAAACAATACCAAATATAATAATCAATATAGTTCTAAACAAATTTTCACCATTCAACTGAAGTGTTGACAGAGACAGCAATGTTTAACGAGTTTTCGCCTGGCAAAATTGAACCCGTGTACCGATGTTGTTGCGAAATATCTCCTTAGACTTGTGTTGTGATGCTGATTAAAACAGTATCAAATATAATAATCAATATAGTTCTAAACAAATTTTCACCATTCAACTGAAGTGTTGACAGAGACAGCAATGTTTAACCAGTTTTCGCCTGGCAAAATTGAACCCGTGTACCGATGTAGTTGCGAAATATCTCCTTAGACTTGTGTTGTGATGCTGATTAAAACAGTATCAAATATAATAATCAATATAGTTCTAAACAAATTTTCACCATTCAACTGAAGTGTTGACAGAGACAGCAATGTTTAACGAGTTTTCGCCTGGCAAAATTGAACCCGTGTACCGATGTTGTTGCGAAATATCTCCTTAGACTTGTGTTGTGATGCTGATTAAAACAATACCAAATATAATAATCAATATAGTTCTAAACAAATTTTCACCATTCAACTGAAGTGTTGACAGAGACAGCAATGTTTAACGAGTTTTCGCCTGGCAAAATTGAACGCGTGTACCGATGTAGTTGCGAAATATCTCCTTAGACTTGTGTTGTGATGCTGATTAAAACAATACCAAATATAATAATCAATATAGTTCTAAACAAATTTTCACCATTCAACTCAAGTGTCATCATGCTTCTTTGCATAGCAGAGACAGCAATGTTTAACGAGTTTTCGCCTGGCAAAATTGAACCCGTGTACCGATGTTGTTGCGAAACAACTCCTTAGACTTGTGTTGTGATGCTGATTAAAACAGTATCAAATATAATAATCAATATAGTTCTAAACAAATTTTCACCATTCAACTGAAGTGTCATCATGCTTCTTTGCATAGCAGAGACAGCAATGTTTAACGAGCTTTCGCCTGGCAAAATTGAACCCGTGTACCGATGTAGTTGCGAAATATCTCCTTATACTTGTGTTGTGATGCTGATTAAAACAGTATCAAATATAATAATCAATATAGTTCTAAACAAATTTTCACCATTCAACTGAAGTGTCATCATGCTTCTTTGCATAGCAGAGACAGCAATGTTTAACGAGTTTTCGCCTGGCAAAATTGAACCCGTGTACCGATGTTGTTGCGAAATATCTCCTTAGACTTGTGTTGTGATGCTGATTAAAACAATACCAAATATAATAATCAATATAGTTCTAAACAAATTTTCACCATTCAACTGAAGTGTCATCATGCTTCTTTGCATAGCAGAGACAGCAATGTTTAACGAGTTTTCGCCTGGCAAAATTGAACCCGTGTACCGATGTTGTTGCGAAATATCTCCTTAGACTTGTGTTGTGATGCTGATTAAAACAGTATCAAATATAATAATCAATATAGTTCTAAACAAATTTTCACCATTCAACTGAAGTGTTGACAGAGACAGCAATGTTTTACG
Source organism: Ptychoptera contaminata (assembly GCA_963942525.1). Taxonomy (NCBI): domain Eukaryota; kingdom Metazoa; phylum Arthropoda; class Insecta; order Diptera; family Ptychopteridae; genus Ptychoptera; species Ptychoptera contaminata. The sequence continues at coordinate 874 of CAWWDJ010000283.1, read as the reverse complement.
AGTTTTCGCCTGGCAAAATTGAACCCGTGTACCGATGTTGTTACGAAATATCTCCTTAGACTTGTGTTGTGATGCTGATTAAAACAATACCAAATATAATAATCAATATAGTTCTAAACAAATTTTCACCATTCAACTCAAGTGTCATCATGCTTCTTTGCATAGCAGAGACAGCAATGTTTAACGAGTTTTCGCCTGGCAAAATTGAACCCGTGTACCGATGTTGTTGCGAAATATCTCCTTAGACTTGTGTTGTGATGCTGATTAAAACAGTATCAAATATAATAATCAATATAGTTCTAAACAAATTTTCACCATTCAACTAAAGTGTTGACAGAGACAGCAATGGTTTAACGAGTTTTCGCCTGGCAAAATTGAACCCGTGTACCGATGTTGTTGCGAAATATCTCCTTATACTTGTGTTGTGATGCTGATTAAAACAATACCAAATATAATAATCAATATAGTTCTAAACAAATTTTCACCATTCAACTCTAGTGTCATCATGCTTCTTTGCATAGCAGAGACAGCAATGTTTAACGAGTTTTCGCCTGGCAAAATTGAACCCGTGTACCGATGTTGTTGCGAAATATCTCCTTAGACTTGTCTTGTGATGCTGATTAAAACAGTATCAAATATAATAATCAATATAGTTCTAAACAAATTTTCACCATTCAACTGAAGTGTCATCATGCTTCTTTGCATAGCAGAGACAGCAATGTTTAACGAGTTTTCGCCTGGCAAAATTGAACCCGTGTACCGATGTTGTTGCGAAATATCTCCTTAGACTTGTGTTGTGATGCTGATTAAAACAATACCAAATATAATAATCAATATAGTTCTAAACAAATTTTCACCATTCAACTGAAGTGTT